>WELB01000337.1:74765-97804 GCA_009602725.1 Spirogloea muscicola | reverse complement strand
CAGACGTCTCTGCGATCGGCTCGGCCAGCCTCGAGTGCCTCGGCTCCACTCATCCCAGTTCTTAGCCGGCAAGTTCGGCGCACGCGCAGGGGGCGGGCCGAGATGGGGCGCGGCGCGAGCCTGCAGCGGCTGGCCCTGGCCTGCGCCCTCTGCGCCGCGCTTCTCGGTCCCCGATCCGCCGCCGCCGCCGCCGCCGCCGACGACGACGACGACGATGACCACGGCAGCGGCGCGGATCTGCATGGGGGGGAGGAGGTAGGCCCCGTCCCGCTGGCCCATTGCGGGGGCAGCGGCACCTCGGCGCTCGTCTACGTTGCCCCATTCATGGCGGCCAGCTTCGGTGGCCTCAGGCCCCTCTCGCCTCCCCCGACGGCGGCCGCAGGTGACGGTGGGGAGCGTCCTGAAGCTGCAGCACGACAAGACGGGCTTCCGGCTGCACTCTCACGAGGTGGCCTACGGCTCCGGCAGCGGCCAGCAATCGGTCACCGGCTTCCCCAGCGGCGACGACTCCAACAGCTACTGGGTATGCACTGCGCCCGAACACTACTATGAAAGCCCACAACTGACGTAGCTCGCAGTGTGAATGGCCGCCATTCATTGTCCCATGCTGGTTCGAGTTGCCTCGCTCTGCGCGGGAAGAGCACGCTGTCCTGCCCCAGCCTCTACGCTTCTGCCTCGGCGCTCAGATGCTCAACGCAGGCGTTATGTTGACGGCGCAGGCGGTGAGATGTGTGAACGGCGACGAGGAGTGCAGGCAGGGCGATGTGGTGGAGAACGGAGCCACCATCCGCCTGCAGCATGTTGCCACACGCAAGTGGCTCCACAGCCACCTGCATGCTTCGCCGCTCACGCATAACTTCGAGGTACGTGGTTGGCTGCTCCGTGATAACTCGGCGGTTGACTCGATGCCCGTGGGCTCTCCAGAATGCCATCTGCCCCCACCTCAGGCCACAGTGGCATTTCCGCCTGCTTGCCGCCTGTGATTGTGCAGGTGAGTGGCTATGGGAGTGACGGCCAAAGTGACACTGGGGACCATTGGAAGTAAGTTGACAGTATGGGCTTGCAAGAGAAGCACCTCAGCTTTGGATGCTGAGATTGCACATTTTCAGAGAGATTGTTGACATACCAGAGTTGAGACAGAGGGGATACAATGAGCTATTCATGCTAGAGTGCAGGACACATCTGCCCAGAAATTTGCACAAATGGAGTCTTGCTAATGTGTTGCAGTCTTTGTCCTGGGCAGAGTTGAGACACAGGACAAAGCGAAGTTGTGGGAGAGAGGGCAGAAGGTGCGCTTCATGCACGTTGACACCATGGCTTATCTTCACAGCCACGACAAGAAGTACGGGCGGCCCATTGCAGGCCAGCAGGAGGTAAAGATCTCCAGCTTGTGGAGTCCAAGGGATGCTCCAGCAAACCTTGGATTGCGTCTAGCAATTCTTCTCTCAGTAACTTCTGCTCAAAACTCAGGCTCTTATTTATCGACGCTGCGGCTGCGCTTGCATGTTCAGGTCTGCGGTTTGCAGGTCAAGAAAGCAGACAACTTGTGGATGACTGCAGAGGGAGTATTCTTCCCAGCTCGCAGACGGCCAACGAGCGTGACGTCCTGAAGCCACGGGCCATGGGGTGGCATTGAAAGAGGTGCAGCGCATAGAAGTCCTGTGTGTATGTGTAGGCTACTTAGTATTTTACCTCTTGTATACTTTCTTGGCACTCTTGCCACTGAGCACCAGGCCCTGGCCACACGTGACTCAAAGTCCGGCTCGCAAGGCGGCTGTAGTGCGCCACAATTGACACTGGCGCTATCTCCATGCATGGCCAGTCAGCGAGGTGCCGGGCAAGCCTATGAATATGCCAGGCTCTATTAGTTGCTCAACTCGCAGTCCTGAGGCACCAAGCTGCTTGCTTTATTAAGCAGGCGGCCCCATTCTCCTGCCAAAATCAGGAAGTGGTCTTGTTGATTCTTCGATGAAGATTTGTGGCAAGTCATGACGTCCTCTGCTCGGAATGCTTCAGCGCACCTATAAAGGTCGGATGACTGCAGCGGTTATGGCCCAGCTGCATAGGCAGAGCTAGAGGTGCAGACCGGGCACAGCAGATGACACCTTTGTTCAGGAGTGTGGCACATCCAGCAGCTTGGGGCTGCCACATGCAGAGATTGTGGAGGGCCTCCTTGTGGAGGAAGAGATGGAGGGTGGCGTGGGGGNGCGGCGCTGGACCAGCTGCTGGGCCACGAGCGGCGCTCAGCGGGCCACTATGCGGCTGCCACGCGCTGCGAGCGCGTCGCCGACTTCGTGCGGCTCCTCCCCGACGCCGCCGCGCGCGCGACCGCCCGCTGGGAGCGCGAGAGGGCAGAGCCGCTGGAGCCGCTGGGCCGGCCGCCGCCAGCTGTCTACCTCTTCTTTGACAACGCCGAGCTGCTGCGGAGCATGGACCACAGCGGAGGCGCCTCGCTGCTTCCTGCCCTCCTCAAGCTACCTGAGCTCACAGGTGCACATCCACGCTACCTGCAAATCCTGATCCTCAGACCCCTATTGCTTGAGCTAGTCATTCATAATTTACGATAATTTAATAATTTACGCCATAGCTCAGGTATGTGCATGCAGTATCTGACAGCATCTGCACCTCGGGTGAGTACGATTGCACCCATCACCTTGGACACCACTGCTCTGGCAGTGTGGTGCCGCTGCAGCCTGAAGCAATCAAAGACTGTGGTTAGAAATCTGGGTCATTTCGGCTTCTATAGTAAGAGAATGAGGGTCAGATTTGGCTTGGCTTCAGCCACTGAATAGGTGCTGGCTCCTCACAACTTGCAGGGCTGCCAAACCTCAGCATCATCCTCATCAGCTCTGTCGGCTGGGATGGCTTGTGGTGAGCAGCACCGCTGCACTGCCATCCTGATTGTAGCGTGACAAGGTGGCGGCCAAACCCCCCGCTGCCGCTGCCAGATCACCCCGCCGCGCAATATCTGGCGCTGATGAGTGCAATAGGTGTGGGACGGGCGCCCGGGAGCCGCTGGCTGTCCACTTTCCTGACTACACCGACGACGAGCTATGCCGCATCCTGCAAGCACGCCACCCTGGCTCCGCCCTTTACTCTGCCTTCCTCACGTTAGTCCTCTCCTTGTTGTAGCGCCCAGCTCCTTGAGTTGACAATCTAGTCGCACTTTGGGTTGCGCTGCACAGCATGACTGAGTCCTGGTGCCTGTCAACTGCTGCAGCCATTGGCTCAGGATCCAGGTTCTTGTGGTGCTTGGCTCAAGTCTCTTTAACCAGCAGCTGCCAGACACCTCACATCCACCAGGCAGGCTACGAGACATGCTAGCTCACCGAAGCTTAGTGCTGGCTCGGCAATGTCCTGGCAGGGCGACGCTGCAGCCGTTTAGCCGAGCATGCCGCCGTGTGTCGGAGCTTGGCGAGGCCCTTGAGCCTCTCTTCGCCGAGTATACCCGCCCGGTGACAGAGGTGCCCCTCCGCCCTTCCTTGCTCCTCACTCTCACGTCATGCTACACTGCACTCAGTATACCACTGGGACCGACAGCAGCCGAGGTAACAAGACCACGGACCTGGCCTTGGCAGGGGCGTGTCCTGCCAGACGAGGGTGGCCGCACCAAGCTCTATGCACTCGTCAAGCGCCACATCAGGCCGGCACTCTCCCATGCTGGCAAGCACCAAACCGGCCAGCACTGCTCCACTTTTGCTGCAGAGCTCCCTCGACATGCATCTGCCTCTGGAGTTTGCCAATGCTGACGGCCAGTCCTGTGCTTGTGCAGTCACGATCACAGACAGCAGGTGCGCGCTACGAGTAGCTCGCCAGCACGCGGTGTGGTGACACAAGGGCAGTGGAAGATCTGTGCTCATTCTCGTCACGGCTGCTCAGTGTTTGCGCATGTGCCCGCGTCCTTGCAGCAAGCAGGCGGCTCTGAAATTTGAGCTGCCCATGTGGAGCAAGTTCCTGCTCATGGCGGCGTATGTCGCATCACGCAACCCTGCCACAACAGATGCCGACTTCTTCGGGAACCACGGCGGGGGCTTGGCAAAGAAGAGGCGACGCCGGAGGTTGGAAGACATGTATCTGCATGTTTCAGCTGTCTCAGGAGAGTGGCCTGCTTCGAAACGCCACAGCAGAGCTTGCGTCACTTGCCACTGGAGCTTGCGCCGACTGTTGCCGTGTTGCACAACTTCAGCAGGAGGAGTGGTGGGTCTGCGGAAGACCAGCAGGAGTTTGAGCTTCAGGAGGCACGGCTGCGCGGCCCAGCAGCCTTCCCGCTGAGGCGGCTGCTGGCGATCCTGAGGTGCATGTTGGATCCGGACGACGAACTCTGCGCTAACGGGGGCAGCTGCATGCCCTCGCTGCCGCCAGAAGCGCCGCTGCCTGCGGACGCCCTCATGCAGCTGGCGACGCTGGCCAGCATCGACCTGGTCGCACGCAGCGGCAGCAGTGCCGTGGACATCCTCAGCAACTCCGCAAAGTTCCGATGCACCGCGCCGGCCGAGCTGGTCCACCAGGTGCACTTTCTTGCCTGCACTGTACAGCGGCTGGTGCACTATACTACTGCTAGCTATGGCTGCTTGCAGTATAGTACTGCCAGTAGCTATAGCTATAGTGCACTATACGGCGGCTTTGTTGTGCTGCTTGCCACTTCATCTGTCCTAGTCAAAGCCTGCATACAATCAACAGCCTGACCAGTCAGCTATGCCAGGTTGCCAAGTCCCTGGGGTTCCCACTCAACCGCTACCTGCTGTACGGATGACCACCGGCAGAGACGCACATGCGGCAGCTGAGATGTCCATGCTCAATGTGGAAGTACTAGATAGGTGGAGCATAGATGCCAGTAGATTGCCGCAAAGAATGGCGGCAGCACAAGAAACACAAGCAAGCCCTCCATACTTCAGCCACACACAAGAGCTCACAGCGAAAGCGAGCAATTCTGCCCACACTACTTGGCCATGTCAATCAAAAATGCCCACACTACTTGGCCATGTTCGTCACAAAATACCTGAAGGGTACGCCGGGCTGTAGGCTCTACGATTGGGATCAAGCAGGTTGAAATTCGTCTCCTGGTCAGCAACAGCTTCCTAAAGAGGACCTAAGAGCTTGGGTACAGAAATCAAAAAGCTACAGTACACTGCTGGCATACTTCTACGTGGCAGTGCACAGCGCACTGAGGCCTTATTGACCAACTCACTTCGCGTGCAGCGTTCGGGTGGCCTTGTAACGGAAACAAAGGTGCGCCGTCTGCGGCCAACTGAGGCAGCAGAGGGTTGAAGGAAAAGTTCCTAGCGGCCAGGATATTCGAGTCTGTATACTATTGATGGTGTGGCACAGAGGCCATCCTACATGCTTGAAAGCGAAAACTGGCTGCAGCTTATGCCGTTCTGGGAAACTGTGCGAACCCTCTTCCGCAGCCGCTTGCTGGGGGTCCTGCGTATTTGCAAGTCCTTCCCAAAATGCTTGGCCTGGTACCTCTTGAAGGCCTCTCCCACAGCCTTGTTCTGCAAGCACAGCTAAGTTGACTATACAGTCAGGATCACACTTGTATAACGGTATAGCACATACAGAAGCCTTAGGCAGCAATTGACTGGGACCTAACCACAAGAAAATTATCCTGCAAGGACGTTGGACTGAAGAGAAAGGTGGCTCTCAAAGGCTTGATCTTACATATGCTTCTTCCTCTCCGTTGTTGCCTGCCTTCTTGGAGAAAATGCGGACTTTGACATCCCTGCATGTGTCTGCAATTCTGTTGCTAACTTGTTGTCGGGTAACAGACAGCAGCCGTGGTTGCTTTCCATCGACAAGCTGTGAAGCATAACGACTTTGGCAAAGGGTCAGCAAGACCTTCGTAAGTATCTGACATTAGTTGATGTAGCAAGGGATATCTAAGCACATTCAGCTGAAAGCAATGCTCAGTTTGGTGTGCCTATGTATTCCCCTGCAATAACATTGCTTGCAGTCTGCATTGTATAAAGTGGATTGTGATCCAGATGCTTTACCTCGTAGAAGCCAACTCTGCAAGTTGATGGAGCAGATCCATGAGACAACCACAAGAGACACATTCAACAATATGCTCAGCAATGAAAAAGTGGTTCCCGTATAGATATCAGCCTCTCTTCAGTCCTCTTTGCCAATAGCAGCAATGAGGAAGATGAAGAACAGCGTCGTGCAAAATTACTCAAGCATGCTTGAAAGAAATACGCCTCACGTACTTGTCAACAGGATTCTCTCGTCCCATCCCATAATCTATGTTGCAGTTCTGGACAATGATGTCATCAGCACTCAAGCCACGGTGTCTGCCTTCGTCCGTCTGTGTAAAGAGCTCACAATGGTAAGAGTTGAGGAGATGCCCTCCCTCACAAGCCAGGCACAAGGACGATCAACAGTCAAAGTACCACCCTGACAGTAACAGTGAGGGTTCACGGCAGCTTTGAGTAGCTGACTTGCTGCTCAACATAGCCCAGGGGTTTGGTCAGACTTGACAGAGGAGGAAGGCTGTACCTGGTAAGGCAGGATATCTTCTGCTGTCACCTTCTTGTAGTCGAGGACATAATCCTCTGGGACTACAAATTCATTGACAAACTGGCAGTGCCAATCGGGCAACACACAGCACAGTATGAGCAGCGCATTTGTAGATATGATCAGTCACAGGCGGATAGATCACAACATGAATATGTTTAGGTGTTAAGGGGATGGCTGCAAAGGCGCGCACGCTGTAGTGATCTCGCCGTTTGATCCTGTCCAAGATTTGTTGCGCCTTTTCTAGCCCTGGCAGGTGCTCAATGACCCCCAGAATTCGGTCATCCAACTGTGCATGTGTGCATTCCAGAATTCTGCAGGGTTAGAGTGCCCGTCAGGCATTGCATTGTGTCGTGGCTATAGGACTGCGACTATGGCATCACATGCTCGTTCTCCATCTTAGCCAGCGATGCCATCTCACACTTCAACAATCATCCTCCCTACCTTGCAAAATTTTGCAGGTTCTCTAATGGCCTCTCTGAAATTGAAGATGGGGTCTGCAAGTATCAACACATCTCGGATCATGTACTCAATGGCCTGCAGACAATGCTCAACAATGTCAGTGCCAGCATGATAAATCTCCTCACCTTCAGCAATGATGATGCTTCAATGCAATAAAAGACCCAATAAGAGACCCATGGATCACAGACGGGTTTTCGCTCTTGGTATGCAACTTCCTATAACACATTGCCTACTAAGCTAACCTACTCTTCGAGTGCCTTCTGGAAGTTTAACTTCGGCGGAAGTTTTGCAGGAAGTACTCGACTTCTAAGAAGGGACTTACTTTGACCACACGGTGTGTATATACTGTTTCAAATAGGTGGGCTCTCGAGTAGAAAAGGCTATAGATGGAAGTTGCTGCACAGAGCAATAAACTTGAACTTATCACAACGGGGCTACTTTCAGTGTCTTTATAAGTATGAGCTTCCACTCTGATAGCGTGACTCTTCAGTAGTTGCTTTCTCATGCCAAAAGTGCTGTCTTAGAAGTGGGAACAGGCAACAGGCAACTGTAAAAGCCTCCAGAGACTTTAGAAACATGTCCTTCTTATGGTGGAGAATGGTAGAAAGCAATACCTTCACTCCATCGATAGCATATACTCCCGTTTACAACTCTCATCATCTGCATGACCCTAGAGTAGACACAAGTTGCAATCCCACTGCATCAGCACTTTCTCATCGGCCATCTTTGAGCAACACCTTGGATGCTGCGAATCTCTTCCACCCCTATTTCAGATGCTCCTAGATTGAAGCAACACTAAGCTAGTCACGACATTGCCAAAACACCACAGGAAATTCGATAAGCCACATCTCAGATGCAGATATGTGACTTACCTCTCATGATCAAAACTTGTTCTGACATTTGTGTAGTAGCTGTCTCTGGCCAGATAGTCAAACCTAACAGAAGCACTAGCTGTTATTGGAGCACATTGAGGACTTCGTGAAGAGTACTTAGGACTCTGGCTATGTGAGTGTTTATGCCATAAGGCAAGCAGGGCAAGATTACTGCAAGTAGGGCGTTTGTGCCTTCCAAGGCTGTCAGCATATTAGTGTTGAAGTCTCAACACTGCAATATCTGCTACAGCACTAAAGGGACCTACTTGTCAACATCCATGCCGCTTTTCCCGTTGGCCACAATATCATATAAGAATAACTTCCTCTCCTTACAGGTCTGCAGACACAATGCAGGTGTCTTACTGCTTAATTCAATAGTCAATGATGGCGAATGCAAATGCTGAAGTGCCAGCCAAAATGCACGGTGCCACAGATATCGACATAAAGTGCTATTCATATCTAATCTAAGAGGATTGTGAAGCAGCCCCCAGAACCAACCGAAGTCCTCCTCCATGTCTTTGTGCTTGCCATGATCATGTCCTGCGGCAGAGCACAGCATACTTCCGAGATCAAACAATTGGTAGTCTTACCACCTGTCTATTAGTCATTCCTGTGTATGATATACAAATCATATGAATCTGTATGAATACGATTGTTTTGTTTCCCTGCAATCTGCATCATGAAAGAATGTAACACATGCAGGATCTGGACACTTGACGCTGATATGGTCCTAAATTGTGTGTATGGAGGAGTCTCTACAAGAAGATGTGTATAAGCACAATCCAAGACAGGAACCGACCTTTGCCATGGCTACAATGTTGTCATCAATGTCAAGGTTATTCCTGTCAATTGCATCATCCATCAGCATAGTAGACATCTCCTCATGCTTCCTGCCAGTGACAGCAGAGATACGACATGAGCGTGTCCGCATGTTTGCTGACACTGCCCCTTGACTATTATCATCAGTTTCTACAAAGATCATGTCAAAAAGGGGAGTGAACCAATGCACAAGCACAATCTTGGACTAATAGAAGGAAGCTGGCCTATGTATCTCTATCTGACTGTCGCTAATCTAGCAAGAGTGACAATCAAACAAGTTGACAATGTCTCTCAGCGACCTGCTGCTCGTCTCAAGCCAACAACTTACCAAGTCATATGCGGATCAAGTGCTGGAATGACTTCCCCATCAAAGACATGACTGAAGCAACCGTGGCCAAGGTCGTGGCATAAACCTGCACATCATCATAGCCCGTTTGGCGAATCATATGTTGTGCAGCCGAGGCAAGTTGCTCGGTGCCAATAGTAACTTCGTCAGTGTAAGTGGAGAAGTAAATGCTTGATCTCAACACAGGAGGTAGTAGAGGCAAGAGGGGGAAGAAGGCAAGTCTACTGCTACCTCTTACATAGTCAAGGCAGCGGGACGCACATTGTGAAAGCATACCCTGCCTTTACCTGCAAGTTCAGCTGCTTGACTGTCAAACTCGTCAAGTTCAAGGTCTGGTTGGTGCTGCTTCAGCAATCGAACAGTCTCTCCGGCCAAGTAAGAAGTGCCCAACGAATGTGCAAATCGGGTGTGAGTGGCTGATGGAAACACGTAATGGACGGCCCCAAGTTGATTGATGTGCCTCAAACGTTGCACTTGAGGAGTGTCCGTGAACTCCAAGGATGGCTGCAATGTGTGGAGATGTAAGGAGTGATCATAAGTGAGCATAAGAGGCTGCTTGACCTGTGATGTCCATTTCTCCAGCAACTCGGAGTCCAGGTCAATGCTCAATCAAGCTGACTTTGACGTTTGACGTTATTGTGTCACCACCAGCTTGTTTGCTTACTCTAGTGTAGAAGCCTTCGGCTTTTCACATGCCAATAAGGCTTGCCTCTGATGAGAACTTGCCTTATGACGGCACTATGTGAATATGGAAAGGCTCTGGACCTTACCCCTCTGAGCTTTATTTTGTGCCCATGAATGACGTCGCTGATGGTCTTCACATGTGGAGGATGGCTGTCAGAGTCAGACAGCAGCTTGTCGTCTTGGGCATCATTGCCTGTGTCTGCAGTGCAAGCAGGCTCCTCAAGCCTTTCCCCAGCGCCGTCGTCTAAGTCTCCGTACTGATATGCAGGAGCGCGTCCTGTGTTGCTGGGAAGGGTCTGCGAGCAGCCTATCTCGCCGTCATCAAGTTCTTCACCATTGACTGCAGTCATCTCAGAGTACTTCACCATGCAGCCTGCCACGCTTGTCCGATAAGGGAGCACAAGCTCGGCAGCGAGGAGCCAGCGTCAAGTTCATCCCTCTGCTGCCCTCTGGCCGAAAGGGGAAGCGCGACGACCAGAGCCTGGCAAGACATCACAACTCCGAAGGGCCAGACTGCGCCCGGCGCGCCCGCGCGCCGCCACGCAGGGGGCCTCAGTGCCACGAGGCCGAGCCCTATCCGCAAGCCGCGGCGCGAGGGCCGGCGGCGAGCCCGGCGGGGCGCTCCGAGAGTGACAGGCCTGCAGGACTGAGGGCCAGCCGGGGCGCCGCTAAAGTGAAGGGAGCTCGTTCCGCCGCTAAATGTGGCGGCGCGAGCTGGGGCGACAAGACGTGCGGTCTGGAACGGTGGGAAAAGCGATCGGCGGTGTCTGGCAGACAACAGCGGGCCGCCGCTATTTCGAACCTGCGCCACATTTGGCGGTGGCGGGACCGTCCACTCTGGCGGTGCTCGTCGCCGGGCTATCCTGCAAAGCCGCCGCCACCGCCGCCGCCGCCGCCGCCGCCGCCGCCGCCGCGGCCATGGCCAAGCCCTAGACCCGGATGAAAACCCTAAAAGCTCCGCGCCGCCCGACACTCCCTCATGGCTCCCTCAGCCCGACGATGGCACGAGGAAGGTCTGCAGGCTGACGACCAGGTGNAGCGCGCGGTGATGGCGGAGGGACGCGGCGGCGGCACCGGCGACGACGACGGCTGCGGCGAGGCCGGCGGCGGCGGCGGTACCGCTCCGGCTGGGCTTGCCGCTCAGGAGACTGGCAACGTCGCGGCCTCGGGGAACTTCAGCATCCAGGTTCAGCTGAGATGCCATGCTGCTCCCCCGTCGCAACCGTTGCCGTCCCGCCACCATTGAACGGTAAGCGAAAGGCCTCAGCGTCTCGGTCTCGTCTGCGCGACCAGGTGCTCAGCAAGGCGCTGGAGGTCTGGAGTCTGCAGTGCGTGCCGCTGGACGCGCCAGGCGCCGGCCAAGCCCGCCTGGAGCCGCAGCGCGAGGAGGCCTTCCTCTGCCACCTGCACGCCCACTGGTTCACCATCCGCAAGGTCTCCGGCGAGTGGTTCAACTTCAACAGCCTCTATGCTGCACCTGAGCGCCTCTCCCCTGTAAGCCGTTTGCGCCCCACCTCCGACCTCGCCAGCATATGCGAGTGGCACATTGATATACTTGACCACTTTTCTTGGAAGACCCGACTTAGCCGCCAATCTGGAATAGCGGTGATATTCGCTAGCTGAGCATTTGCCAGACAATAGCCACGAACCTCAAAGTATCGGGCAGCTCGTCCTCCACTAGTCGGAGGACAATACTTCTGATTCAGAGCAGCTACACTTTACCAGGTTTCCTGTTTTCTGCAGTTCTACCTCAGCGCCTACCTGAGCACGCTGAAGAGCAGCGGCTGGTCCATCTTCGTCATCCGTGGCTCACTCCCTGATCGCCATGCCGCTGATGCCTACGACTTGCCCAGCGGATCAAGGGGGCAGTGGGTGACGGCCCAGGAGGCTGTGCAGATTCTTGCGATGGCTCACGCCTCAGGCAATAGCATGGCTGCAGACGGCAGCCTGGCTGTTCTCAGCATGGAGCAGCAGCAATTGGTGCAGGAGTTGGCAACCACTTTCAGGACTACTGGTGAGCACCCGCGACAGAACAAGCTTCCTCTGCAGACTCCTCGGCAAGCTTACTGTTGAGCTGATGCGAGGAGCAAGCGGTGTGCAGGGCGTGGGCATGCCCACAGTATAGAGGTTGACGACGATGATCGCGAGCTCATGGCAGCCATTGCTGCCAGTATGAAGGACCAAGACCCAAGTGCTTCATAAACGTTGCACCACGCTTTTGAATCATGTGTTGCGGGAACCAGTATATGCAAGCAGCTGCGGCAGCAGCAGGACCCCTGAAGCCACTCCAGCAAGGTACCTGGTATGTCCCAAATCAACTACTCTCCTACGGCAATCCAACTTTCAGAAAGGCAAATGGGCCAGCTATTTTCCAAGCAATTGTCTATGGGCTGGTTTTGTGTCTAACAAGCACATGGGTGAGTATGGCTAGTTGAGCTAGCTGGCTTGTAGCTGTTGTGGACCTATGCACTCCATTGGTGAGAGTGTATCGCAAGGAGACCATTGCTGATGCACTTTAAATGCTACCGTGTCTTCCTCCTGCAGTGCCACTTCTAGCTGCCATCAGGCAGTCAGAGACACTGCGAGGTTGGCAACTACGGGGCTGCTTGGAAGCTAGCCGCTGTAAAGTTGCAGATGACCAGCAGCTCAAGGCCTGCTGGAGAATGCACCGGTTGTAGGCTGCATCTGCCAGCCTGCTACTTGCCCGCTAAACCGAACGTCTGCTCACCAGGAAGTGGTCTATTGTACCTTTGGATTAAAGATTGACTAACTTGCAGGGAGGAAATTGAGCTTGCAGTGCGGTTGAGCACACAATACGACCTTGGGATGGCCACCCATGCATTGGCAGCTACTACTGGGCGAGCGGCCTTGCCAAGCATTCCGCTTTGCAAGTCTCACCCTCTTGCCGCCCCTGTGCCCACCCGCGCCTGCGCCTGGGCCCACGCCCAGAAAGCGTAGAGCCCGGAGCTTACGGCGTGCGCAGCTTGTGAACCTTCGCTCGCACCCGCGTGCGACTGCGAGAAGTCGTGGTGACTCTGCAGTGAGCAGCCTTGACGCATTCTGATGTCTATTGCGAGCATCTTACACCCAAGCGCTAGTCCTCAGGTCTCCTCGGTCCAACTGTAGATCGAGGTACAGCAGTATCGCAAACAGTGTAGCAGTTGTGACATTGCACAGATCATTATCTTGTGGACAAGGTACAGTAAACATTGCTTGCATTCTGGCTTATATTGCGTTGCATATGCATGCTTGCATTTCTGCATATTTCTAACGAGCGAAAAATCTATCTGAAGCCGGGACACTACACCAATGGTTACTATAGCCGAGACACTACATCGGCAATACAGACGAAGCAGCTCTTCCAACGTAAAAACGATGGCTGTGAGAGGTCAGCCGAAAAGAAATGAACAAGGTCTAAAAGAAATACCTCTTTCAATGTAAGGCAATGGCTGTGAGCGAACAGCCCAAAGGCATGAACAAGGGCTGAGAGGGCCGGAAGGCGCAAACAAAGCACGAAATCACTTTCCATAACTTCTGCAGCTGGATGAAACAGCATGTAGTCAGGAAGTGGAGATCGGAGTAACTGAAGAAAGAAACAGCTCTGCCAGTGAAAGGCAACTGCTTTGAGAGCCAGCCAAAACAAGAAACAGCACTTCCTCAAAGGAATGCACAAGGTCTGAAAGGGCCGGAATGGGGCGCGGATAATGAAAGCCATCCAGAAAGAATGGACGAGAATCAGCTCAAGGTCCAGAGGGCTGAAAGGCGCTAACATACACAGCTATGCAAGTCACCACAGCGGATGGAAGCTTAGTAACCCGAAGGAAAGAATTGCTCTTCCAATGTCAGGCAACGGCCTTGAGAGGCCAGGCCCAGGGAGACAGCTCTTTCATTGTAAGGCACTGGCTGAGAGGCCAGCCCAAAGGAAAGTACAAGGTCTGACTGAAGGAAAGGAAGTCGTCGCAGCTCGGAGAAGTGAGCTCTTCCAAAGAAGAACGAAAGGAGGCGAGGCTGTGAGGGGCTCGGAAGAAAGTGGCTCTCTCAAAGCTCGGGGGAGTCCCAGAAGTGGAAGTGCAGGTCGAGCATTGACACACCGAGGAGGCGAGGAGGTGCTCAGGCAGAGCTCCAGCGGTCACTACAGCTGGTCCATGGCCGTGTGTGCTTTTATGCTTTTCCCTGGTCCCTTCGGACTTCGTCAATTCGTTTTTCTGGGCTGGCCTCTCCCAGCCACCGCCCTCTCCTGGAAGCGTCTTTTCTTCAGCATGGCCCACGCCTTGCATCTGCGTGCTGGCCGTGCAGTAGCTGCAGCCTCGGGCTTTCGTCAAGGGAAGTGCTTCCGGCTAGTCGTTCTGATTGGCGGCTCCTAAACTAGTGGTCAGTAAGCGGTTATCCAACCGGGCAAGCTTTGGGAAAGCGCTTTTTGGCCCCCTTCTTCTTGGGCTTCTTGTACTCTGCTCATTCTTTTTTGGGCTGGCTGTTCCAGCCCCTATCCTCAATGGGCGAGCTCTTTCTTCTTTTTGGCCCCGTTGGAGCCCCTTCGGAATGTGTCAATTCCGTTTTGGGGCTGGCTGTTCACAGCCCTTGCCCCCATTGGGAGTGCCACTTCTTCTTCTTCAACGCCGCGGGCTCGTGGGCTCAGGTATATCGGATGAAGAAAGGGCTCGCCCATTGAGGATAGGGGCTGGACAAGCCAGCCCAAAAAAGAATGAACAAAGAACGAGAAGGGGGCCAGAGGAAGCCAGAGGAAGCGCTAAGAAACCAAAGCACACAAAGATGCGCCTCTCTGTATCCCTGCAGCGGTCCATGGCCCACGCTCTGCATCTGCGAGCTGGCCGTGCTCTCGCTGTGGGCTCTGGCTTTCGTCAGGGTGATAGCTTCCCGGCAGCTAGTCTGTCGGATCTGAGGCTCCTCACTCGTACTTATTGAGTGATCCATCCTCCCCCTGTTTTACCATTGCATCCTCAGGCCCCTTTGTAGCTGCTCACCGCTCTTAGGCCCCTCTGAACCTTTGTGAATTCTTTTTGGGCTGGCTTTTCGCAGCCCTTGCCCCATTGGGAATGCCACTTCTTCTTCTTCTCTTGCCCCCTTTTGGAGAGCCACTTTTGACGGCAGAGCGAGCGAGGAAGAGACGACGAGGGGTGGAGGGGGAGGGTGCGACCCCCCCCCTCTCCCCCTCCCTCCCAACCAGAGCACCGGGCTCTAATCAATGGCTTACCGGCTTTGGGCGAGGCCCCTCGCCTGGGACCTCCTCCCCCTCCTCCCCACCCACCTCGGGCCCACGGCCAGCGCAGTTCTCAAACCCCTGCCCGCGCCGCGCCCGCGCCCGCCGCCATCCGCGGCGCCCGCCGCGGCGCGNAGGCGAGCCCCGCTCCTTCCCCCCCCGCCTTCGGCGCTCGCGCGGCAAGGCCGCCGCGCTTCGCGCCGCGCTTCCCGGCGCCCGGGCCCGCCGGCGACGGGCATCGGTGTTGCGAGCGCAGCTGCGGGCTGGCGACTGCCAAGCGCCGCTGCCCTGAGCTCGGCCTCACGGCCGCCTTCTCTCCCGCCTCTCTCTCTCTCTCCTTCGCCGCCATTCTCGTCTGGTTGCAGCATGACCTGCACCAGCTGGCCCAGGCCTTCGGCGCGGTGCAGAAGGTCGTGCTCCTGCGCGCCAAGAACCAGGTCCGCAGCAGGCCTCCGCAAGCGCTCTCCTCCAGTCCCGCCGCCACTGGCGCCGCCGCCGGGTCTTCTGGGCTTGCATCAGCTCGCCAGAGCTGTGGAGGAGGGCGAAGGCCAGCCTGACCATATAGTATGACGGCAGGTGTCCCGCGTCGCTGCTGCAGCAGACGGCGGTAGCGCAGCATGGAGCTTACGGCTCAGCGCCTCGGCAATTTGGCAGCTCCTAAGCCTACCTCCACCTTCCGCCTCTGCTCCCCCTCTCTGCCCTCCCCTTGCCGCGGCGCAGGCACTGCTTCAGATGCAGGAGCTGCCGTCGGCGATAGCCATGGTGCAGTTCTACTCCGAGGTCCAGCCCAACGTCAGGTCAGTGCTGCAGGGAGCAGGCCAGGCAGTGAGGGCCGGGATAACTTGACGACCGCATGTCGTACACAAAGTTCTCAGCAACACACTAGCTCGGGAATTGCTGATGGTGGCGAAAGCAGCTGGAATCATTTCCAGCAACAAATAGATAAAGTTCCAGCTGAGCGTGAGCCACCGCCGCCGAGATTGCAGGGGGCGCAACGTGTACATGCAGTTCTCGTCCCACCAGGAGCTGACCAGCCCCGACCCGCAGGCTCCCGGCCAGCCGCGACGGCCCGGAGGAGACCAGGTCTGCGCCCCTCGCTCGCACCTCTCCGCCGTACTCCTCCCGCTGAAACGCCTTTGTCAAGGCAGCAAGAGGCTCAACTCGACATGGGCTGGCGCCACACCCGTCCTTACCTCATCTCTATCTTTCTCTCTCTCTCTCGTTCTTTTCTCCTCATTATCCTCCGCATGCCCTACTTTCCCTTCCCCCATTGGACACCTGATTAGCCGAAATAATAAGCCTTCATCGTTTCACCTTACACCCTCTCCACCTCCCTGCCTCTCTCCTCCCTGCATCCCTCCCTCCCTCCTCAATTTCCTCCGCTGTCTTTGTCCCCCCTTCCTCTCCCAAACCCCGTCGAAATCCTGGCCAGCTTTGGTCTGCCTGGGCCCCCCTCTGTTTCCTCCCTCTTCTAACCCCGCTACCCTCTGCCTCCCTCATCATCATCTCTGTTTGCCCCTGTGCCCGGTCCTCCCCTCCTCTTTCTCCAGCCTGCCTCCGCTGTCTCGCTGAAAGTCGTAACCTCCGCCACCTCAGCCAGCGCTTCTCCGCCACCACTTCTCACGCTAGCTGCCGCGGCGCTTTGTAGGACCAGCAGCCAAACCGCATTTTGCTAGTCACTGTGCACAACCCGCTCTACCCTATCACAGTCGACGTGCTCCACCAGGTCTTCTCACCGCATGGTTTCGTCGAGAAGATTGTCACCTTCCAGAAGTCCGCAGGTCAGCCACCCTCGCCGACACTCCTGTAGCATGCTGCTGTTCAAGCACTGTGCCGCACTTGCTTGCTGGGTTCATGCCGTGAGGCGTCGGCAGCAGCTGCGCGGCTTATGCTGCTGCCATTGATTCCCGCTCTGGTACATTGACAGGCTTGCAGGCGCTCGTGCAATTTCAGTTGCAACGCAGTGCCGAGCAGTCCCGCAACACGCTGCAGGTAAGCAGAGCTGAGGCCCGTTGCGAGGGGACTGCCACTTTGCATCCTTTCTTGATAGCCATCTTCTACAAGGTTACCAATCTTGTTGGCGTCAAGTGGAATGGCGCCTACCTTCAGTAGCTTGCGAGCCACAGCCTCCTTTTCGCCTGCACACCATCGGCACACTGCCAGTAGCGGTAGCTATCAATTGTGATTTTGATTGCTTGCTTGCACATTGATGATCTCAGGGGCGCAATGTCTACGACGGCTGCTGCACGCTTGACATCCAATTTTCCAAGTGAGCTCTCTGTCTGCGTCCGCGTCTAGCTGGAGCCATGCTGCGAGGGACGGTAACAGCCCTTGGGTTGGACTGTGGGGTTGACCTGACTCCGTACCACCTCCCTCCTCCTTCCCTGTCTCTCTCCAGCCTGCAAGAGCTGCAGGTCAATTACAACAATGAGCGAACGCGGGACTTCACCAACTCGGCACTGCCGGCAGAGAGTGCCAACCGTCACGCTGCTGCGCAGCATGCTGGCAACATTGTGGTGAGTTAAAGGAGCTCATTGCTGCTGTGCATCATCTGAGAGAGCCCAGTTTTGGAGCAGCGCCAATTGAGCTATGGTGGGCAATGGTGCATAGCTGCTTAATGGCGTCCTGTTGCTATTCTCCATGCAGACTTCACTCTTCGGTGCTGGCGCCCAGCAACAGATGTACTCCATGGCTGGCGCCCCACGGCCTGGTGTGCCCTCACTTCCGTCTAATGTCTTTTGCTGTCATACTTCTGCCACCACATCTTTATGTCGCCAACTGTTATACATTGCCTGCTCTGAGCTCTTCTTGCCCTGCAACAAGCGTCAATAGCTTTGAGGCGACAAGCCCTCTACTTTAGAATCCTGCCACCAGCATCAATCGATGACGCCTGCCACCGACGAGACTGTCATCTCTTCGCCTGCCGCTGCTTGCAAAATGTCGCTCCTCGCTTCTCTGGCGAGGAGCGTGCCTGCCACCCTTGCCATCTGACTGTATGAGGAGGTGGCAACGCGGCTGGAGGCAGTGACTGGCCGCGACATATTTTAAGCGGCGCCTGTTGAGGAAGTTGATATGATCGGAAAGACCTGGACTGATGGCATACTGCTCCACATCATGTGCAGGCTTTGCGCCACGGATTCCTGCACCAGGGATGATGAATATGTTCCCGGTGGGCTGCCAGAAGCCGTCAAATCTACCCTACTTGTTCTTGGTCTTCGTTTCTGCGTCTCCTTTCTCACATTACACTGTGTGACTGGGCTTAGAGGAAACAATCTTTTATTCAGCCAACATATCTCTCCAATTCTACCTCTGCAGAGGGATCCCGAGCTCACCTTGCCAGAAGCACCTCTGGTTGTGGTGTGTGGTTTAATTGCCTCTGTAGCATCACAAGTCTTTGACTGCTGTGGTCGTACTGGCAACAGGCGAATCTAAACGCAGCGGCGGCAGCCACAGTGGCATTTGGTGGCCAGTTACCACCTGGCGTAACCGGCACCAACGACAAAACCACCATCCTCGTCTCCAACCTCAACCAAGAGGTCCGAAGCTGCCAGAGGAGACAGCGAGAAGTGGCTGATGAGTGCTTGCTGCCAGCCTCCTTCCAAATGTCATCAGTCTTGACAAACAATTGCGTTTTGTACGCAGCTGATGCTGCTCCTTTTGAACACTCGCAGCTTGTGGATCCCGACAAGCTGTTCAACCTTTTCTCCAATTACGGCAATGTGCTGAAGATTAAGATGCTGCATAACAAGCCCGATCACGCGCTTGTTGAGATGGGTGATGGATTGCAAGCGGAGCTCGCCATCAACTTTCTGAAGGTCGGGCTTCTTAACAACCTCTTTCTAGTCGCATTTATGCTTTAACGTGTGAAGTGTGGTGTATACATTTCCTAGCAGGGTTTGCTTACCCGGAAGATTATGGTCAATGATGATGTCGTTAACAAACCAGAGACATTCACACAATTGAGGCTAAGCAATGCTCCAAACGATCTTGCAAGTCTCGGCACACACTTTTGCCGCCTCACGCCACAATCCAATGCAGGGTGCAATGCTGTTTGGGAAGAAGATGGAGCTCAACTACAGCAAGCATCCGCACATCAACCCGTCGCCAGACACGCGCGACTTCTCCTCCTCCAACCTCAACCGCTTCAATCGCAGCGGCGCAAAGAACTATCGGCACTGCTGCCCGCCTACGCGCATGCTGCACGCCTCCAACCTCCCAGCTGATGCCACGACTGACTTTCTCACAGCGCACCTTGCTCCTCACGGCGTCATCCAGGTGAACATTCCTCCAGCTTCTGCTTATTCTTCCTCCAACTTCTCTTTCCCTCTTTCCGGTGTTGCTCTTATTTTCTCTCTGCTTTTATCTGGTGCTAACTCCTAAACTTGGGTGCCTTCCAACGCCCATCCTTCCTCTCGCATGCAGGGTGCCAAGATGCTGGACAACAACGGGAAGAAGCAGATCCTGGTGCTGTTTGCCACAGAAGCCGAGGCCACGGATGCGCTTGCCTGCCTCCACGCATCCCTTCTCAACGGCTCCTCCCTTCGACTCGCTTTCTCAAAGCTCTCCACGTTATAAGATGACCCCTCCTCCCTCCATCCCCTTCACCCCTGCTCAACACCACTCAACCTCATTCACACGCCTGCCACACCCTTCCACTTCATCCGCCACCTTTTCCTTGTTGTCTATCCTCAATCATGCGCCATCTGACCCTCTCTTAGCCACTTTCACAGTCGGCCGGCTGACTGCTCCGCTCTCTCCTTCCAAGCACTTCAAAGTGATGTCCTTGCCTGCTTCCTGTCCTGCAGGCTTTGTAGACTTCCCAGTCTCTTCTCCCCTTTGCAGCGTCCCATAGTGTCCCCCTTTTGTGTCCTCCTAGTCACTCCTACACCTGGTAGAAGGTCCTGTAGAGCATCGCGCCGAGCTGCGCCAACGTCCTCGAGGCCCCCGCTTTAGTCAGCCCCCCGAGAATGGGCCCAACTCCGGCCGACCTCCTTGACCTCGGTCGTTGTCAAAGGATTGTGCCGAAGTCCTTGACAACACCATCCCTCTCGCAGAGTGTTGCCACTTCACTTCCCACCACACAAGTCTAAGTTGATAATAACAAGTTGCGCTCTTGCTCGGACGCCTCTATTGGTGGCGGTGTGCGCAAGTTCGTCCAGTAATCCTCCGCAAGGGAGCAGTAGGAGGCAGGGATGCCAAGATTATCTTCAAAGCTCCAGCAGTCGTTCATATGGAGGCCGAAGCAGTTGCCACAACCATGCAAAACGGGGAAGTTGCAAAGTGGAAGACATGCTGCACTTCGCCCCACCTCCAGCTTTGCTGAGGTTGGGCGGGCCTGGGAGGAGAGGCGAACTTTGGCATCCTCAGCCTGCATCAAGATCTCTCACAGGTCGCAGTGGTGGCGCGGAAGGCATCAAGTTGCCAAGGCGATGCCGCCTCCGTCGCCATGCTGCAGCGAGCGTGGCGTGCAGGACCTGAGCCCAGGCATCGGGCACGCCCGGCACGCACCAGTGCTTGCAGTCGTGCAGCTCGCGCGTCTTGCGCCGCTTGCGTGGTGGCCGACGATAGAAGCCAGGATGACCGTCCTTGCGAAATGCGGACATGTACGCTAGGTCCATGAAGTCGACCGTTGTCCCCTGCAAAATGAGCAAGGCAACAACGGCCAAGCCACAGGCCGAGTGAGTACTCTAAGCTTGGCAGGTCCCCTCTCTCCTCCCTCTCTCATCCTACCTCCAATGGGCCTTCTGTATCTCTATTGTTGTATCTAAGGACGAACACCTGGCACCTCAATCATGATATCAAGCTGCAACTTCGTTCCCCCTTCCAATCCTCCCTGCCCCACCCCCTGGCACCCCTCCACTGACCTGGAACACCATGCTGCACTGCTCGTTATATCGAACAAAGTTGGGCTTGCGGGCAGCGCCAGTAATGCCCCCCTCCTCGGCGTACATGCGTGACTCCATCTCCGCTGTGTCGGTGATGAGGTTTGTAGATGTGCACTGGCCAGTCGCGTTACCCACAATGCCGCCCTGCCCGACCCAGTGCTCTGGCAGGTTCGAGTGGAAGACCACTGGGCCTGCAAACTGCACTACATCGAGAGCGCTGGAGAATGCTCGGAGGCCCTCCGTGTATGCGGCCAGCGGGTCGAGGTCCAAGTCTGGGCCCCCCTGCAGAACAAGTACAGCCGTTATGGTGGTCAGAGAAAGGGACACAACAATACAAGGAAAAGACTGACATGGAAATGGGGGACTGGTGAAGGACTGATGCTGAGTCCAAAGCCTGAGCCCTAGGCCCCCACCACTTCCAACAAGCTTGACAGAAAACATAAGAGTATGAAGAGAGGAGGGATGCAAGGAAGGAGGGAAGGCATTAGAATAAAGGGAGGGGGGCACAGGAGCGCTGCTGCCCTCCTTCATTCTTCCTCTGCATGTCCTGCTCGCCTCCTCTCCTCCCTCTTTGGCCCAAAATCTTCTGAATTGTTCCTCTATACTCGCTTTATCTTGCTATTATGTGATAACAGAGCCCCCCTTCCACCATTGACCTCATAACAAGATGCCACTCACCTTGTGAAAGGCCTTGGGGCGCGCAGAGGCCCACCAGGAGCCGGAGCCGGCAACCAGCGCATCATATAGCGGCAGGCGGGCAGCCCAAGTGGCATCGGGATGATCCAAATGCAGGCGGCAGGCGCCCCCTGTGTGCGTCTCTGAGGGGTGCTCGTCGGCCACAAGGTAGACCGAGAAGACAAGCTCCACAGTGGCATTGTGGCGCGGAAATGCATGGGCTATCACTGACGGCGCAGGCTGGCTCGTCTGTCGGAGGTGGGATGGGGGTGGGGGTGTTGAGAGGAGGCGGCATAAACCCAATATGTCTTAACAAGCCAACAAGAAGTAACTGGCTGAGTTCCAGGAGGACAGGGAGGAGAGCGAGGGGGGGGGGCAGAGAGGTCGACATTGCAATTGGTGAGGGTGATGAACAACAATGGTGAGAGACTCAAAAAATCTGGAGGTGGGGAATGGAGGGGGGATATAAGGAGGTAGGAAAGGAAGGATTGAGGCAGGGAGGAAGGAGGACGAGAAAGAGAGGGTCACCTCGATGTCGGGGTCAGCCGCCCAGAGAAGGCACATGAGCGCCTCGTAGAGGTTGCGGGTGATCGAGTCGCCGACGATGCCCAGCCGCCGGCCCGCCAGCATCGCCAGGAACGCCGCGGCGTCAAACGGCTCCAAGTCGCACTGCGCCGGCTGCTCAACGGCCAGCAGCCACCGGCCACTCTGAGTTGCAACTCGGAGGAGCCCTGGAAAGATAACCCACCTCGGCAAATCCACGTCTCTTCTTGGGTAGCGCCGCAGACTTTCAGTCAAGGCCAAGCGCAATGAGGTGCCCCGAGTGGAGAGTGGAGTTGGCGGGGACGGGCTGGGCGAGGGAGGAGAGAGGCTGAGGACACACCTGCCACCGCCAGTGCAGGTACTCAGTGTCCGGCCGCCCGTTCGCCCGGCAGTTCTCCTGCGAGTTCAGTGCTATTTCAGCTGGAGACGGCAATGGCGGCTTGAGGAGCCGGAGCTGGAGAAAGGCCCGAGCTGGCCGCTGCATCGACGGCCGCAGCCGGCGTGCGTTGTTGGAGCCCTCGGCGGCGGACCTGGTAGCGAACGAAGGGGCAGCCGTCGGCGTACGGCGGCGCCGGCGCGCTACTGCCGCTGTGCACCCACGAGCCCGCCGCGAGGTCGCAGCCGCCGCCGCCGCCGCCATCGCCGTCTTCCTCGTTGTCCTCCGCCGCTGCAAAACGATAGAGAAATGCGGTGCTGATATCATAAGTGGGGCTGTAAAGGCCAGCCAGGTGCATACGGAAGGTGTTCACTACTAGATTAGCGGACTATGTTAGCAATAAATTAGCAGACCATATTGGCTAATGCTGCGCTGGAAGGTGGGCGGCGGCGCTTGTGGGCAAAGACGCAGCATGGGGCCTGCAGAGCCTCCTTGCTCCCTAACTCAAAGGAGTTTAGAGTTTGGGGTTTAGGATAAGGTTTTACGGCGGATGAGGGAGGCGGGGAGGGAGGTGGGGAGCGGCGCTCACCGCCGGCGGCCGCGGCGTCGTAGGCGGCGTAGTCGGCGGCCTCGGCGCCGCCGCCGC
>WELB01000337.1:43395-66057 GCA_009602725.1 Spirogloea muscicola | reverse complement strand
CGGCGGCGGCGACGGCGGCGGAGGGCGGCGGCGGCGACGACGGCGCGGAGCAGGTGGTGACGCCGTGGGAGGTGACGGCGGCCGCCGGCGGCGGCGGCATCGACTACGGGAAGCTCATCCAGCAGTTCGGCTGCGCGGCGCTGGACGCCGCGCTGGTGGCGCGCGTCGAGGCGCTCACCGGCGCGCCGCCGCACCCCTTCCTGCGCCGCGGCGTCTTCTTCGCCCACCGGTGAGGCTCATAGCCTTGTCCCGGATGGCGGCGAGATCGAAAGTGTCGTCCAAAGCCGAGCCTCGGCACAGGAGCGGCCGCTCAGCGTCCTGGCAGCGCCAATGGGCTCGCCGTTAGATATTGGTGGCTGTTGAGGCGGCGGCACGCTGCCGAGCTAAACCCTTTGGCAAATGCTGCGGCGCGCAGCGAGTTTAACTTGATCCTGGACGCGTTCGAGCGCGGCGAGAGGTTCTACCTCTACACCGGCCGCGGCCCGTCGTCGGAGGCGCTCCACCTCGGCCACCTCGTGCCCTTCATGTTCACCAAGTGAGGCGCCGGCCCCAGCAGCCCATCTCTTTTGCTTATAGTTGCCAGGAAGCGCTGGCTTTCCTTAAACCGTTAGGGTTCAGCAATTTGTGCAATACAGACCAGGCGCTGTGCAGAGAAGCTCAGCCTTTGTAGTTGAAGAATGCGGTTGGTGATACTCTAAGAGCGCCTGTAGAAGACAGCATACAAAAGGGGTTCATGACGGTGCATTTCTCTTGTGTGCTGCATTATGTGGCACTTAAAGAAGGCGACAGTTTTCCACAGTAGGTTGAGTTTGATACAGACCAGGCGTTGTGCCGAGTAGCTCAGCCTTTTTAATTAGAGAATGCGGCTGCTGATACTCATAGAGCGGCTGTGAAAGACAGCATACAAAAGGGGTTCATGATGGAGCATTTCTCCTGTGTGCTGCATTATGTGGCACTTAAGAAAAGAGACAATTTTCCACATTCGGTTGAGTTTGGGAGGATCTGCTTGGAGTTTTTTTTGGAGTTGCCTTTAATAAAAGGTTTACGGATCAGATTTTGCAGGGCATGATGTTCTAGGCTTTGGCTGCGGCAGGTTTCTAGGCTGAAGGGCAGCCAGCCTCAGCGCCCACTCTGAGACACCTAGCCGCTCCATGAACTGAGCCGGGGTGGCAATGGCAGGTATCTGCAGGACGCGTTCAAGGTGCCCCTGGTGGTGCAGCTGACGGACGACGAGAAGTGCATCTGGAAGGGCATGAGCGTGGAGGAGTCGCGGCGGCTCGCTCGCGAGAACGCGCGGGACATCATCGCCTGCGGCTTCGACCCGGCTCGCACGTTCATCTTCGCGGACTTCGACTACGTCGGCGGGTGAGCCGCTGTGGGCGCACACTTCAGTCTGACATTCTGTCAGACTGAAGTGTGTGGCAAGCCTCATTGGTGGCTGCTGTGTGTGCAGGTCGAGCGGTTAAAAAGGTTCAAGGTGTGAGGCAAGCCTCATTGCCGGCTGATGTGTGCGCAGGTCGAGCGATTAGAAGAGTTCGTGCTTCATCACTTGCTCAGTCTACATGCAAAGCTTCCTCATGCACAAGTTTAAGCCTTGATCACGGCCTTCATTGATGGGTTGCAGGGAGTTCTACCGGAACATGGTGCGCATTGCGAAGTGCGTGACGCTGAACCAGGTGAGCTACCTGACCACCCCTCGTGCTTATACACCAGCGCCACAGTCTCTCGGTCCTCAAGCAGATATACTGAGAGAGGGAGGGAGGGAAGCCTTACCTGTATTGCACATTTGTGCAAGTGCTACTGTCGCGAATGCTGTCGCTGCCGCAGCTGCTGATGAGAGCTTGCCTCATGCGGGCCCCAGCCTGGGCCCGGCTGCACCGCCGTCACGCTCCGCAGGCCCGCAGCACGTTCGGCTTCGTCGGCGAGGACAACATTGGCAAAGTCAGCTTCCCGCCTGTTCAGGTGCAGCGGCCCCCCTTGCGCTCTGTCCCACCTTCCCCTGGCAGCTCCTTGATCGATCTGGCAGACTGCTCAGCGGACACACAGCGCTGACCTGCTGTGAGTCTCTTCCAGGCGGCGCCCTCGTTTCCGACTTCCTTTCCCCACCTCTTTGGTGAGAACAAGGCCGTCCGTTGCCTCATACCGTGCGCCATTGACCAGGTCAGACTGCCAGCGTTTGTGTGCAAGCAGGCATATGAGGACCGCGTCTGCATAACGTCGCCAGATATATCTGTTGCACATATTCATAATGTCATACCCTTCTTCCTACCGTTGCTTTGTTCTTTCTGGCCTTCATGCCATCTCAAAGGCTATGACGTCACTGGCCATGAAAGCCCGTCGTGTTTCGCCTTTCTCTTGCGACAACACCATATTTGTATACCGATGGGCTTGCGGTTGAGTGGGAGGAATTGAATGTTGAGATCATTGCAGGATCCCTACTTTCGAATGACGCGCGACGTGGCACCCCGGATTGGCTTCCACAAGCCCGCGCTCATTGAGAGTCGCTTCTTCCCTGCCCTGCAAGTGAGCCCCCTGGTCATTGCCTGAGCTTGAGCCACTTCTTTTGCAGTGTATTACTATGGCCTGAAGAGTCAAGTAGTGGACTATGTTAAGCGACTCTCCATTGGGCGGTTAATCATGGTCGACCATCCTGTACCTAGGTGTAGGCTGCACCATCAATGCCACAAGAATCTAAATGTGTTCTAATTGACGAAGCCCTGCCATGCCAGGGTGACAGCGGCAAGATGTCGGCCAGCGACCCCAACTCTGCTATTTATGTCACGGACACGGCGAAGCAGATCAAGACGAAGGTGCCCACTCAGATTCGCACCTCTGGGGGTTCACCAGTTCTGCTTGTCTTGGAGCATTATTGTCAATCAGTCTGCCCCATTCCCCTGTGCTGATCTTGCAGTTGCAGCTTCAATGACCCTCTGGTATGTAAGCAGCAATTGGCAAGCCGCTGCTTCAGGCTATGTCCTGGCTGCTGCAGATTAACAAGTACGCATTCTCGGGCGGGGGGGCGACCGTGGAGGAGCACCGTGAGAAGGGTGCCAATATTGAGGTCCTGACATGCCCTCCTATATCTTGTCCTACCGCATACTCCGACCAGAAGCGTGTTATAGAAGATCTTTCTGGAAGAGAATAAGGCTCTGGCTTCAAGCAACTTATTGAAGTCTCTGTTTATTTCGCAGGTGGACGTGCCAGTCAAGTATCTCTCTTTCTTTCTTGATGATGATGCAGAGCTTGAGCATATCAAGCAGGTAAGCAGTGACCACCATTTGTGAGCTGTGGTCAGAAGGTCCTGATGTGCATCAATGATGGGGACAGAAGCAAGCTTAGTCAGGCTGGCCTGTTAGAAACCTCGCCTCCTTTGGAAGAGCTTACTTTCGCATCAGGCTGCCTACCCTTTGATGGCCTTCTGCCACTTCTTTTACAGATATTACAAGAAGGCTTGCACACAAATTGATAGTCGCTTGTTGCTTGCTGAGCTGGCATCTTGCCACAGTAGCCCGAAGACCTCTAAGTACTACTGAGACGACTATGCTTATATCGTAGTTTGAACAAGTGGTCGTAAGTGGTATTATGCCTTTAGACGATGTGTCACAAACAACAGCCTGAACAAGCTGGGCTGCCATCATGTGGCAGGAGTACGGTGCCGGTCGCATGTTGACAGGGGAGGTAAAGAAGAGGTTGATTGATGTGCTCACTGAGATGATTGAGAATCACAGACAGGCCCGCGCCAATGTGACTGACGAGGTTAGGACCCTCAAGCTTCTTTGTCTGCAAGTACTTTACAAAAGTATCACATCCGAGAATCTCATTGTCAATGGCTTTTCCTAACAGTGGCATTACCAGAAATGTCAATGCATAAGGTGTTGATATTGAGGTCAGAGCATGTGTGCTGCACATTGCTGAGACACATCAGCAGTTTCTTGCAGTTTTTTAATGCCTTTCGCAAGTTGCCTTTCACTTTAGCACTAGCAAGTCTTCTTGATCTAGGTCTTGCCTATACAGTTGGCAGAGTATTTGGGGTGCTGCAGCATGGCAAATTCACCTGTTTAATGTAATGCTGAGATCGTGTACCTCCCCATTGCTGCTGCAGGTGTTGGACATGTTCATGTCTGTCCGGCAAATGCCCGACTTGTTTGGCTGATCTCTGCGAGCATTTTCGTTCAGCATTGCTTCCTGATCAAGGACAGCCCATGGTCTAGGTGACAATCCGTGGTGCTTGGGCCAGGCCAGGCTGCTCAAGCAGCCACTCCTGCCATGCCCCTCGCTGGCAGGGAATTGCCTTGTCTGTGACGGACAATCTGAGTAGGGTTTGCCTAACACAAGTGAAATGTAAAAGCGCAGTTGACAGTGTCTCCAATGGCATTGGCGACGTGCGCTGGTCACGGAGATCATTTTATCATCTATTTGGGTGGATGAGTGCTTGTACCACCTGCTCAAGAGCGATTCGCCTGGTAGTACAGCAGCACTCCTCCAACACAGACTTTAGTCTACAGGCGGAGATTGCAGGCCAGAATTCTCAGCCCACATTGGAAGTGTGGTTGGGATGCAATGTCGTTGTGCATCTTGTGTCATAGTATTTGCTTAACCTGGAATGGGGGCTTTGCTTATCAAAGGGCAGCAAAGAAGGGGAGTGATGGTTTTGGCAGCTAGGATACAGATGGGAGCTCTCAGACGAGCCTGGCTTTCGAATACACTACATTCTTTCAGTGTAGACAGCTAGCAAAGAAGAATTTGTCACAAGGGGGCGTGTCACCAAGTCTGGAACATACTGCAAGAGAGGCAAGTGTGGTTTGCAAGAGAGAGAGAATTAGCAATCGCAGTCTACTCAATGGCCTAATTCCAAGGTCTGGGCTCAACCTTTGCAGCTCCTTGCGCCTCTCCAGGCCATTTATTTCTGTTTCTCATCACGATTGGTCCATTGTAAGTATTAGCTGCTGCCTATGGTCAAACTTTAGCAAGAAGTCAGCTTCATCACTTGAAAAGCCTATTGCCCTTCTGTATAGTCTACCAATGCATGCAAGGAGCAGTGAACCACCAGTGCATGCAAGGAGCAAGCCACTGTTATATAGATTGCATCACTACATGCTTCACAAAGACAAACATAAGCAGCGCTGCCATTGCCTATTCTCTGTTACGTTCTTATGCTTCAACGAATATTGTTCTGAAGTTGACTGCCTTATATGATGTATTCAATAGGAAAGAGTATCATTATAAGAAAACTTGGTTCAACCAGCTATTGTACCGCTATGTGGTACCATGCAGGATTGGCTGCTGTTGGCAACCACTGCACCAGATTCTGCAACGAATAATAATGCAAACAATGTCCACTATGAGGCTGCGGTCCCTGGCACACTCTCTGCTGGTGGTGCGGGCAGCTTCTCCTCGTCAACAGCTGCGACAGCAGCACTGGCAGCTCTGTCGCCTTTGGGGCTGGTCAGGCTCGGCGTCTTCGTGAGCTGACTGTAGTTGCCCTTCTCTTTGAACAGTTGCGAGTAGTGGTGCTTGCAGTAGAGCCGGCCCTCGAGCGCGGCGTAGTTGGATGGCGAGATTCCGCAGCCGCCCTGCAGGCACTTGAAGCATGTCTTGTGGTATGAGTGGCCCTCCACTGTCACCTGGGCGACCACACAATTGACAATGCAACGGTTCAGGAGAACCAATGTTCAGGAGCGTGGTGGTCAACGCCTGTGCTGCATTGTGGAGCTGACTTGGCCACCTTGGCAGCACGGAGATTACAATGCACCAGCAACCGTGGCGAAGCAGAGCTCTGCTTGTGAAGAAGAGCTTTGCTTGTAGCAGCCACCAGGTCTGGGCTGCCTCTGATCATCTTCTCAGAATTATGCTCAAGTTCTCAGAGCAACAACATGAGCAAGGTGGATGAGGAGGATGAGCAGGAGGAGGTCCATGGCCGTAGCAGTAGTAAGAGGGTCGCTTCAGATTCAATGTTGGTGCGTCCTAGCGGGAACGTGCGCTGAGGCTGGAAGTCTGAGACTTCAGGGGTTTAGGCGCTCACCTTCTCGATGGGGTAGACAGTCTTGCTGCAGACCAGGCACTTGTCCTGAGTGCCGCCAAACTGGCCGGCCGCCTTTGACGCTGGCCTCTGCAAGCGCGGCAGCGGCCATGCATCTTGCGTGAGGCTCTGAGGATAAGTGGTGCGCTACACCGTGCAGTTGCCTGCGCTTTTGCCAGGTCGCTAAGTCGCCCGATATAGGTGAGTGGACGCAAGTTGGTGGCTCACAGGCGAGGCTGGCGTCGTGGCGGCGTGGCCGCCAGTGGTGGCAGGCCTGTCGCCGCTGATGGTGATCCTCGCGACCCGCTCCGAAACGCCTGCCAGCGTCGTCAGCCGTGCCACACGACATTCCATCAACTCAGCGACGTTCTGTCAACCCAGTCTGCTGATGCACCGACAGCAGCCAACCAGCATGGACCCATTGGCCAACTGCGTGTAAGAGGCAGGACTCACTTTCAGACTTCTCGGCGCCGTTGTCGTCGCCGTCGCCGGCCTTGTCGAAGCCGGCGTGGTAGTTCCCGGCCTGCTTGAAGAGCTGCGTGAAGTGGGGCTTGCAGTAGAGCACGTGGTCCAGCGACGCGTAGTTGCCCAGCTGGACGCACGACCGGTAAGTTGCACTCGGTTACTTAATCGACTTCACTCACTCAATCAGATTAAGCGGTTCAAGGTGGCCGCCGCACAGCGCGGAGCTCAGCGCGGAGCTCCGCGGCTGGCCTAGCCGCAGCTCTGGCCGGAGATCGGACGTGGAATTGGAGGTGGGCTCCGCCTCAATGCCGAGAGTTGCGCACCTTGAGGGTGCCCTTGCAGTGCGCGCACTTGAAGCAGGCCTTGTGGAAGACGGCGCCGTCTGCGGCGGCGCCGGCGGGGCAGCGGCGGCGGCGCTGTCTCAGCCTTGCCTCTTCGGGGCTCGGCTGGACAGCCGGCCCAGGACGCGGCGGGACCGGCGCCGCAGAATGCGGACTTTCCTCCCGCCACCCACAGTCCCTTGGCGGCGGCGGCGGCGGCGGCGGCGGCGGCGGGGCTCACCAGCGGAGAGCTGGTCCACCATGTACACCGTCTTGCCGCACGCCTTGCACTTGATCTGCGTCCCCGTGAAGCNAGCGGGGCTCACCAGCAGAGAGCTGGTCGATTATGTACACCGTCTTGCCGCACGCCTTGCACTTGATCTGCGTCCCTGTGAAGCTCGCCATCGCCCGCCGCCGCCGCCGCCGCCGGCTACGGCGCCGCCATGGCCGCCGCCGCTGCCGCGAGCTCTGGAAGGGCGTGGGGAGGTCACGTCTGTCGTCTGTCGCTGCCAGCCAGGTGCACTAAATAGGGGGAGGAGCGAGAGGGGCGGAGGCGAGGGGGCCGGTAAGCGATTGAGGTGAGTCCGGGGAGGGGCCGCTGGAAGGGGCGTGGGGGCCTCCCTCCCGACTAGCCTGCAGCTCTCAGGCACCATCTCAACGGCTCTCACTTATAACTTACTCATATATTCCTCTCTCTCTCGTCTCAGCTGACTAGTCACAGCCATCGCCATCTACTGGAGTATATTTTCTCTCTCAATCTCCCTTCACTCGCTGGCGTTTCACAGCTGACTAGATGAGTGTGGCTCTCCGAAAGGGGCAACTAGAGGTGATTGAGCACCCACTTGCTGAAGTTCGAAATAGTATCCTGGTAATTGCGCCACCCGGCCCTTGCAGACCTTGCACTCTCCTTTGGGCTGGCCTTTCACAGCCACTGCCTGATTCTCGAGAAGCTGACTCATTTTCCACAGCCGCCGCCCCCTCTGGAAGAACTCACTTCTGTCTCCTTTTCAGCTGCAAGTTGCCTTCAGACCTTGTATTTCAAGTAGAAACGAGCTCATCCAAACGGGGCGAGGGCTGTGAAAAGCCAGCCCAGGAAGACTGCACACGGTCCAAAGGGGCCGGAAAGCACTGTTTGTGCTGGCCTCTCACATCAACTGCCTTACATTAAGAGAGAGCTGGACTGCCACCTGCTTGGAAAGCACAACCTTCTCACCGCTGCCAATGTACAAGTCTTCCTCCCTTGCGCCTTGATGAGGGTTTGCGCCGTCGCCAAGGCCGGCTGCGTCTGTGACAAGGGTCCAGGTCGATTGCCGCCTTCTCAACTGGCTCGCCAAGTCTTCCTGGGCTGGCCTCTCGCAGCCAATTTGCTGACGATGGAGCCACCAATTGGTACTCCTCACAGGACCGCCTTTTGATGGAATGTGTCCCTTGGGTTCCTCAATCAAGTGGTCACTCCACACTAGGCTGGCCGCTTTACATACTGCAGTTCCAGTCTCCCAATTCTTAAGCACCTCAAGCTCCAGCACCTCGTGCATGGCACCAAGCACAAGCTTTGCAACATTTGCAGGCACCTCTGCTCTCTTTGCAGTCAACCATTCCACGGCAGCTGGAGCGGGGCTGCACCTGAGGCTGGTGCGGGCGGTCTGCCGCAAGGCCTGCAAGGACGGGCGGGCTGTCCTTACTGATGAGTACGTAGATTGAAGTGAACAGCTTCATGTAGGATTCTGTCGTGATCTTAGGCCATCTGCGGGCATTTGTTCCTGCTGCCAACAGATGCATTTGCGTGCATGTAGCATAGCCAAGGTCGGCACATTGACGGTAAGTCAGCGAGGCTCAGGACAAGTTAGCTGTACAGGCTGCCATTAGCCTTGCAGGATACAGCCCCATGCTCCCCCTGGCACCCACCTCCTGCTTGCAGTCATTGGTGTCATGCTCTGTGCTCGCCAGCAAGATGCTGCTCCTTGCTTGCAGCTGCATTGACGGGGACACATCCTGTGCACCAAGGGTTGAATACATGGCTCAGTAGACGTATAAGGACTGGTGCACCTGCCAATAGTCGAAGACTCAGTGACAATACATTCATGACATATAGAGGGTGGCGGAGGGTGTCAAGCGATCACTCCGACCTGGGTAAATACGTCATCAGTCGCTGTCGTCATTGTCAGCCTCCGGCTCTTCAGCACTCTCCGCACCCTCCTCCTCATCCTCCTGGTCATTCTCGTCCAACTCAGTGAACCTGCTTCATGTGCAGATCATGGGTCATATTCATGGCAAAGAAGTTGGCAGAAGAAGCTGACAGGAAAGTTGCGCTGCCCGAATAAAAATCAAAGTGTTGGGAGTAGCTGCTGATTTGAGCTTGGCAAATTGCAGTCAGAGATACAGGCAATTGATGGTCACTATCAACACCCAGGAAGCAAGCAAGCCCCACTTGAAGCTCTTTCCTCGCATTCGCAATGACTGCCGCGGCGCCACAGCCGCGCTGGTCCCTGCGCCAACGCCATCAGCTTCACCCTTCTCTGCAAGGAGCGAAGCAGGCTCGCCCATGGCACCATCTGCAGCACACTTCAAGTCGCCAGGTTGGCTTGCTTCTGGTGATGCTGGCCGGCGGCACACTGCTTCTTTTGCTCGACCAGCGCCGCCACTGAAGACGCAGTTGGACAATGGTGGGCCCTGCGTGGCAAGGGGGCGGCAAGTCCAGATCATAATGCTAATGCTCGATCCCGTGTCAGCAAAATACAGCTGGTTAACAATCAGCGCCATCAGCAAGCAAACTCAACTCAAACATGGCGCCCTTCTTACATCCTGCAAATCCAGTGGCAGATCGAGCGGCCGCTCGTCCGGATTGTCCTCCTTGCGTCCTACCCAGTGGGCCTCCGAGAAAACCACCTATTGAATGACCCGAGATATACAGGTGCACTCAAATTCAGGACAAACATTCCTACTTGAAAACAGCAACATTCTGGATCGGACTAGGAGCAGACTGCACAGACTGCCAGCCTACTCGTGGCCTTTGGTGTGTGCAGTTTTTTGGTGGCACTGACGAGGCTCTCAAAAATGTCGTCGCATGCTATGTTGCCAGCTCCTTTAGGGAACTGCAGCGTAAGGTACTTGTTCCGGGGATGCACAATCGTGCCAAGGAATTTCAGGCGACGCTGCCGGAACAAGAGGCAAAGTGCACCATAGGTGAGCTGCTTGTTGACGCCCAGCTACCTTCATTTGTCAAGGCGTAAACCCCTGAGTGTGTGGACAAGAAGTCGACCAGGCATAAACCCCTGAGTATGTGGACAAGAAGTCGACCAGCTGACCATCTCGGCAGCATAAACACCTCTTTCCTCGTCTCTCTATTACAAATGCCTTGTCAGGCACAGCACAATCCTGAAGCATTCGACTAGCAGCGCTACATGGCAGAGTATCGCAATACTGGATTTGTGGTCTGGGCCTATATGTCACCAGCCAGGGAGGACAAGGGCCAAGTATAATGTGAAATTTCTTAGCCTGTTAGGCTTGCATCAAATCAAGACCAACGTGCAAATTCTACTCTGGTGGTACATGGCTGGGAAACAAAAGTCAGAGAGGCAGCTGTGGCCGCACCTGGGGGAAGTCCATGTAAAGCATCGGGGTCTGGGAGTCGAGGCATGTGAGCTCCCCGAGGCGGCCGCCGCCGGATGTGGCAGGGGCGATGCGGCCTGGGAAGGCAAACAGGTATTTGCCGCTGCGGCGATGGCCGGCCTTGCGGGCCACGTCCCGGCCGTCGCACCTGAGCACGGCTGGCTTGCCAACCAAAGAGTAATATCAACTCACGCCCCCAACAGCTTGGAGAGGTGGCAGCCCCAGCAGCTAGACTCAGTTTCTGCAGTACCCATCAGTTGCTGACAGCCCAGATGGGCCATCGAAGATATACAAGCCAAAGGGGTTGGACTGAGCTCTGTGACGGTCTGACAGCAAGAGCTGAGGCATTTGGGGACGGCTTGAGCAGCTCAGGCTGTGAGCCTCCACCACCTTGGCAGGACTCAGGAGGTGAGCTTTCTCATTACTTGTTTCTGGGCTGGCCAGTCACAGCCATCGCCCTCTATTGGAAGAGTCTTATCTTCCTTCTCATGCACAGAGACTGACTGCGCCACTAAATTGCAAGTAAGGCTTGGTGCTGTGGATCAACAGGTGCAGGTTCGGGTGAGGCGAGGTGGCGGCACCTTTGGAGGGGCGGAGCGGTGCAGCGGGCTCGGCCCTCCGCCGCGCCAGCAGACCGTGGCGGAAGGCGGCCTGGCGGAGCCGCGCGCCCTCGGCCGCCTCGGCGCTCGCCGGCGCGTCCGGCTCCCGCGGCCTGGCCTTGGGCGCCCTCTCCTTGGCGACCATGGCGGCGGACTACGGCACGAAGCTCCGCCAAGCTCGTCGCCCACGTCGCCGGCTGGCTTTGCTTGTATAGCGCTAGCCAGGTCTTCGATTTCTACGAGATGGAGATTGGCTGCTAGGTGCCAGCAGAGAGCGGCGCTGCCACTGGAAGCTGGCACAGGCTTGCAAGAGGCGATGCAGCGCACAGCTGCGAGAAGCTGTGACCACTTCGCGAGCACGGGGGTGATGGACACTAACTAGATGCGTCTTCAGGCCTTTCTAAAAGTGGGCCACAGTAGCTTGAGCTTGTCTTGGGAAAAAGCTCGCCCATAGAAGAGAGAAGAAGAGAGAAGGCGCGCGGGGCGCATGAATTGAAAGGGAGGCCAATTCAAGCCAATACATTGTTCAGGCAGAGTCGAGTGCAGACTAAACAATGCTACATAATACGGAGACCTAATCTAAGGTACCTAAGATGACATTAGTACCCACGAAGAAGAGAAAGCACGGCCAGATTGACTGGTGGCTGGGAAAGGCCAGCCCAAAAGAATGGACAAGGTCTGAGGGAGCTTGAGTGCGAACGACTAGGACTAAGACATCAGCCAGGGAACGCTCAGTAACCTCTAGACAAGATGGTGCAGAGGGAGATGCAGATGGGCGAGCACCTTCTTTCTTCTTCTTCTAGACAGGAGATGCAGATCCGAGTAGCTAGCTGGGGCCCATAGAAGAGAGGGGCTGGCAGAAGCCAGCCAAAAAAGAAGGATAGGGGCTGGACAAGCCAGCCCAAAAAAGAATGAACAAAGAACGAGAAGTGGGCCAGAGGAAGCCAGAGGAAGCGCTAAGAAACCAAAGCACACAAAGAAAGAAAGCAGCTACAAATTACTCAGTAACCCCTGCTAAGCAGCCGCAAATCAGAGAGGCTAGGGTCCTGGAAGTGGGTCCCCTGGACAGAGCCAGAGGCAGAAAAGAATGGACAAATCCAAAGAGAAAGTGCTCGCCCATTGAGAATAGGGGCTGGAACAACCAGCCCGGAAAAGAATGAACAGAGTACGAGAAGGGGGCCAGGGGAAGCGCTATCAGCTAAGAAACAGAAACAAAGCTGCTACGAGACACTCAGTAACCCCTGCTAAGCAGCCGCGGATCAGAGATGCTGGGCTCCTGGAAGTGGGTCCCCTGGCCAGAGCCAGAGGCAGCAGCGAGGGCTCTGCCGGCACGAAGGTGCAGCGCCCGGGCCATGGACCTCTGCAGCGAGACGGCCAGGCGCATTTGCGCCAGCGACCCGGCTGCAGGGAAGTCAACCGGCTCCCCATGGAAGCGCCGGGCGATGGTGTGGCGGGCGAGCTGGGTGAGCAGCTCGAGCCACCGAGCGCCCGGCGCCCCATGTGTGTCGATGGCCAACGGGAAGAACTCGTCTTCCCGCGGATGATCCGCGTACTTCAGCTCCTTGGCCCGAGCAGAGCAGGCGACCGCATACCCAGCCGTGGTGGCACAGTTAGCTGGGTGTGAGCGGTCATAGGCATCAGTAGTCACCACGTCCAGGAGAAGACGTGGCCCGCCGGCCTGTCGGGTGGCCACCAGGTCTACACGCCTGGCGTGGAGACCGTCGGCCCTGTGCTGGATTGGCATGATTCCGGAGTGCTCTGCTGCCACGGAGAAACCAGCCTCCAACAGGATGCCATGCATTACGTCGCGGAGGCGGTCGTGGGCCGCTGTCCGCTCTCCTCCGTGGGAACAGCGCAGAACATGAGCAGCCAGCTCTCCAGGCTCGGTCCCGCGCTCGCCACACTCACATTGACGCACACCCTGGAGACATGGCGGCAGCAGGCCCAGGAGCCGGTGGACGGCACTGCGGAATCAATCCAAAGAGCTACAGGAGAATCACTCAGTAACCTCTGCTAAGCAGCCGCAGGTTGGAGAGGCTAGGCTCGTTGAAGTGGGTCCCCTGGCCAGAGCCAGAGGCAACTTGGGAACTCTGCACGAGCTTGGCAGCTTTGCAGCTTTGCTTGTTATTACTTTCTTTTGTGCGCTGGCTTTATACAGCCCAATCATTGTATAATTAAAGCTTTGTTATAGATTGTTATCTTTCATATCTCCCATCCACTCCCCCAATTTTGGCAATTGAGGTGCGGTCATTGAGGTGCCCCAAAGGCCCCATGTCGCCATTGGGATGGCTCTGTGAACCGTTCCCCTTGGTCCGTACATGTCAAGTCAATCATATGCACTTGCTGCAAGTGGGAAGCAGGGCTCTGAGACGTGTAGTGCAGAACGTTGGTCACAGAGTCATGGCTATTTCAAGGTCGCAAAGTGACGAATGTAAATGGTACAGACTCCTGGGGATCTTTTGTCATGATGATGTAGTCAATTGGTCGTCATTTAATTTGGTCTTCTCACTAGAGGTCACCTTCTAGTGACGATGTCGCACCAAAACAGATCTGGGGTTATCTGACAAGCAATATCATTGTCTTTGCTATGCCACCATTTAGCAGACTGGCATGTCCTGTGTCTCCCGTATCGTGAAGCTGGATCAGGGACTTGGAAGAGGGATTCCCAACAGCGCCTAGGTGATAAGGAAGTGCATACTTTAGATAATGACTGAGTCTTGATGGTGACGTAGTCGGCTACCTTTAGCATTATTCCCCCTGATTGGCACCTCCAGCCCTCCTTTCCCCCACCCGTCGTCCTTCCTGCCACTGCTGCTGCCTCTCACTCCTCTATGTGCTGACTCGTGGTTACTGAGCGGGTCAGCTTAGCAGCTGGTGATGTCCATTCGTCAATGTGCTTACCTTTGTACTCGGCCACACAGGCCCTCCACTTAATACACACTGTTTTCCCCTGAACGTCCACCTTCAACCACAACTTCTTAGATACTATCCACGCCCAGCTTGAGCAGCCATGTCGTTCGACCTTGGTCATGTCCTTTTACCTACACAGTCATGAAGCGCATACCTTGCGCATCTGTTCTCACTTCTCTCTTGCACACATGCCTTGCCAGACACAGCACAAGTGTGACCCAGTTGACAAGCAGCACCCTCTACAGTCTCTGCAGCAGCTGAGCTGCATCACAAGATGGCCTCTATCCTAACAGGCGCTGCTACAGGCAGGGCGCGCCCTCAGGCATACTCACACGTTTCGTGTTCTACAATGTGTCAGGATACCTGCTCTTCACACATGCAACGGCTCTGTAAACAGGCAACAGGGTGGCCATTCTTTCCATTGACTCCATCCATCTATCCATCCCCATCCATCCATCCATCCGTCCCTAACATCCTTCAGGAGGCTCCTCAGTCGTGCTTGGCTTGATTGAGCTTGACAACAGGCTGCAAGCTGCGGCGAGGCTGGAGCTCCAATGCACCTCGAACAATTGATGCTCTCGAGGGCCACATTTTTGCGGGAGCTGAACACGACCTGTGCCTGTGGTTTGCAAGCTATGCACTTACGTTTCCCTGCTGCCACTTCATCCAACTTCTGAGGCTGTTGACTAAAATACTGAGTATCTACAAGCAGCAGTGATGTTTTGAGTGTCAACAAAAGAACAGTCCTCTGATCTTGGGGCTCTTCACAAACGCCGTGACTTTTCAAGTCGCCTATGTTGGCCTTTTGGGCGACCGGCTCCTCTTAGACCGACGTTCCCAAGGGGAGCTGGCCGGATTTCAATGCGGCAGGCTCCCTCGCCCAAGTGAATGCATGCGCCTCCAGCATGGCTGCAGCGGTCAATGTCACACGCGCTGCATCTGCGTGCTGGTCGCACTTCAGCTGCAGCCTCTGGCTATGACAGGGGACCCGCTACTCGGAGACTAGTTCTCGGACCTGCGGCTGCTCAACAGAGGAGATGTGAGTACCCAGTGGTCACATGAGTCGCTCTTTGCTTTAACGCTTCTCTGGCCCCTTCGAACTTTATTGAATCTTATTCTGGGCTGGCAAATCACAGCCAGCGCCCTCTACTGGAAGAGTTCTTTTCCCCTCTTAATGATAAGAATGGACAAGGTCCACAGGCGCCTAAACAAGAAGAAGCGGCTCTCCCAAAGGGGGCAATGGCTGTGAACTCTCAAACCACATAGTTATGCACAAGAAACTGCGGAGGGGAGCTTATTAACCCCAAGTCTTTCCCCCTCTTAGGTTATTGAGCTGGTCAATCTGCTGTAGATTATGTAGATCTTCAGATGTGCTTGCCTTTGTACTTGGCCATTTGGCCTACGCTTGTTTCAAATACACGGAATTCTCTTAGAAGAGGAAAGCGCGGCCAGAGTAACTGGTGGCTGTGAGAGGCCAGCCCAAAGGTGGACAAGGTCTGGAGGACGAGAAGAGCACTCTTGTAGTTGTACGAGGAAACGAGTGACGTCACACGCACCACATGCTCCGTGCTCACCACGGTGCTAGAGATACGACAATCTGGAGGTGCATCAGGCCGCGGTTACTTACACCAAGAGTTTCGAGCATCACCAGCTCGGGAGACTGAGCTCTGCTGTGTATTCAGACTTGCATCTTCTGACTAGAGGTTACTGAGAGTCCTCTTGCTTGTGTCTTAGTCCTTAAGAAGAAAGTTCTCGCCCATTGAGGATAAGGGGCTGGAAAAGCCAGCCCAAAATAGAATGAACAGAGTACGAGAAGGGGGCCAGGGGAAGCGCTAAGAACTTGGCACTTCAGCTCCTTCAGACCTTGTCCATTCATTTGGGCTGGCCTCTCCTAGCCACCAGTTAATCTGGCCGCGCTTGCATCTTGTGTACGCAAAATCTGCAGGTCGTCAGATTACGGGTAGCCGTGAAGCTGCCCCGCGGAAGCTTCTAGGCAACCACCACTCGGCCCCCTTTGCTAGAAGTGACCATGGCCGCCACTCGCTGCTCCGCCGCCGCCGCCGTCGCAGTTGTCGCCGCCGCCGCCGCCGCCGCGCCCCGTCTCCCGCCGTCGCCGCTGCTCCGGGCCCGCCGCAGCGCGCTCTTCCCCGGCGCTGCGCGCTTCCTAACCCCCGCCGCCTCAGCTGCCAACCCCCCGCGCCGCGCCGCTGAGAGGATGGTGTTCGGCCTTGGCGCCCGCGCGTCGTCCTCGGCAGTCGCTGAGAAGAACGTCCACGAGTTCACCGTCAAGGTCAGCCGCGCGCAACCTCGCTCCGAGCTACTGATCTCCGAAGTCGGGGGCCAATGATGCGCGTCTGTTGTTGGATGAGGAACAACTGAAAGCCAATCGCTTGTGAGTCTGCCAAAGCCAGCGGCTACTGTTTCTGTACATTGATATCAGCGGTTGTGCTGGTTTAATACGGTGATAAGGCAATTTATCACGTATGCCTTATGCCAGCTAGCATGTCCTTGTTGTTAGATGTGCAGAAGCTGATTAGTCATCTGAGCCTGCAGAATATTGACGACAAGGAAGTGACTCTCGGTGACTACAAGGGCAAGGTGTTGCTCATTGTCAATGTCGCATCAGCCTGGTATGATTTGTTGATGAGGCCCCTGAGATTGCAACGCAAACCCTAAATCAACAAGAGGGACTGTCAGGGCCACTGGCAAGGAAGAGGTCGCTTTGATCAGCTACATTGTATGCAATACGAGTAGGCTGCATGGTGTGAATAGTGCATGCGCACGATTACTTAAGGTACGAAGATACATTCGCAGTAATTGCTTGGCTTCATAGTACTTGACTTGGAGGATTTGACGTCATTGAGCAATAGCAGGTTTGAGCTTTTTGCTGACACTGTTTTTGAGCACGTGTTTGTAGTGGATTGACTAAGAGCAACTACACGGAATTGACTGAGCTCTATAACAAGTACAAAGGCAAAGGTCTGGGCTGCTCAAGGCTCTGTTGTGCTCTGGCGGATAGGATTCGTGTTGTGCCAGTCTGAAGTTTGTAGTAAGACTTCGACATTGTTTTGTACATGTCATAAGTGACGAATCAGTAGCTATGGAAGCCTGACTCCTGAAATCGTTGTCCCAAACCTAACAAGCAGCTCTTGGTTTGGTTGTTCATAGGCCTTCACTCCCTCTGCATAGCTGTCACGTAGGACCTGATGACTTGATGAATTTGCTGCAGATTTTGAGATTCTTGCCTTTCCATGCAATCAATTTGGGGGTCAAGAGCCTGGTGGACCACAGGAGATCAAAGAGTTTGCTTGCTCCCGATACAAGGCCGAGTTTCCGCTCTTCGCTAAGGTTAGCACGACAGCTGCACCTTCCCTCAAGGAACTTATGAAGTCCTTCTTTGGAATTGACCTCTCTCTATGGTGTTTGTCTTTGCAAACTCACCGGGCAAGTCAAGTCATGTATGTGAGTCATAGCACACAGTAAATTACGTTGCACTGTCCAGTAGGAGCACTGATATCACAAGTCATTGACCTTATACAAGAATACTCTGTTAGCCTTTGCGCATACAATCTGCCCACTGCAACATATCTGTATTCAAAATGTATTAGCAGGTTGAGAACACATATGGAGACTCGCAAGATCTGCTCCCCGCCCATGCAAGATCCGACCTGTCAATACAGCCTTATGATGCAGATTGAGAACACCTCTAACTCCTTGTCTTGCTAAAATGAAGGAAACAAGGATTGATTATTTCTAATGTAACAAATGGCTCACAGATTGATGTGAATGGTGAGAATGCGGCTCCACTGTACAAATTCTTGAAGTCCCAGAAGGGAGGGGGCATCCTTGGAGAGGGCATCAAGTGGAACTTTGGAAAGTTTCTTGTTGATAAGGAGGGGAATGTTGTTGAGCGCTATGCTCCGACCACCTCACCTTCATCAATCGTGGTAGGTCATAATTGCCAGGATCCTTCACCATGTTGTCACTGTCTGATGAAAGGATATAAATTCAATAATGATGTACAAGTGTAGCAGCTATACTGTTGTGCATGGTACTGGACAGAGAGTGCCTTCCTAAAGTCGACGGTGGGCAGATTGAAGCATCCAGTTCTGGTCTGCACAACAGGCAAAAATCCAGAAGCATCCCCGTTGTCACCCCTACCATTGAAGAGTGTCGTGATGCTGCTGGGGCGGGATGCTGTTGCAGAGAGCTGCCAGTGCTTACGAGGTGATTAGAGCAATATGGGGAAGTTCTTGTCTCACCTGCTGATGGAGAACCCTGCTGATGGAGATCTGTGAATGTGTTTTGTGATTGCAGAAGGACATAGACAAGCTGCTCTGATCTGGGTCAAGCTGAGGTTGAGCAATAATTTTCTGTATAGGTTTTTGAGGGCTACTTTTGGCCTGCTTTGATTGACCAGCCCTTGAACTGCCCTTGAACTCTCTGAATGCGACCATATACAATATGTTGAAACTATCATCATAACATCTGGGCAGCAAGAGAAAGCGTTGCTCGAGCTCAAGCCAAACTACGGCCGTTGAGATCATCATTGTCCTTGCATCTTGTTTCTTGCAGCATCCACCACCTCCGTGAGTGTACAGCAAGATTGATTGTTGTAGGTAGCTTATGTGAATTGCCGCCTTGATACTAGTGTCTAGCAGCGCATATAGACTTTTGGACACTGTTCTTCAGCACAAAGGCCTAGTAAGCAGATATATTTACCACCGGATGCAGGGCCTTTCTAGTGCTTCTGAGACTGGTATACCAGCGGCTGTTTGCACCTGTAGCAGTAGCAGTGTGTGTCAAAGCATCTGAATACCTAAGTTCCAAAACCTGGCATGTCAGCAGCTGTTTGCACCATACTGTAGCAGCAGTGGCTAGTGAAAGTCTTACTGCATTTGGGGATGCTCATGACATCTCGTGTATAACGAGCTCTGACACAGTCTAGCAGCAGTACATCCATGACTGAGTTTGGGCTGCCTTTGAAGCCGCAACTCGCAGTAAGATTTGCAACTTTGCAAGCTGCCAAAAAGTGTGAGGGGCCTGATTGGGCCGGATGGAGGACCCAGTGGTGGAACCCTGATCATGACGGTTTAGATTGTGCGACATACCATTGCACATCAATGTGCTCGCATCCAGCATAATGTCCTTGAAAAATGACACGACTCCAAGATTGAATGTTCTGGGGGGGTAAGGCGGGCAGCTAATCAAGTGCAGAGTGTACAGGAAGTAGAACTTTCACAAGTAGCACGACGCTTTCAAGTAGCCCGGTATTCCACACAGGAAGTGAAGCTATGGTGTTCAGTCAGGTCAAGAATACATGTCTCTATGAAAGAATAGGCTTGAGATGCATAGCTGAGGCCAAAATGGGTGGAGAAATGACCAGCTCATCAGAGGTGGGCGGTCGGCTGGGCAAGAGGTCGGACCTGTGGCCCGCTGGCCTTGGCGTTGCCCTGCGGCAAGGTGCGAAAGCGCGCCGCCGAGAATAGATGCAGCAGCACCTTGGTCCCCTCAACAGTCTCGCAGCAGCCCGTGGTGGTGAGATCTGCGAGCACTCGTCCCACCAGCGGGCCAAACTTGAAGCCATGGCCCGAGAAACCTGCACCAACAATGATGCAGTTGCTCGGTGGCGCCCCATGTGCAGCGCGCAAACAAATCGGAGGGCATCTTGATTAGGTTAAGTTGCAGCAGCTGTGACCTGAATTTCTTCATATTAATTGAGACTTAAGCTGTACCTTTTAATCTGGGCTGGCCAATCACAGCCATTGCCCTGTATTGGAAGTGTCTTCCTCCTCCTATCAGGAGCCACATGTATTCCAACCTCATGTCCTTAACCCGCTCATATAAAAATCTCAAAGCCCCATCACGCTTAACAGATGAAGCCACTGAGTCAAGGAGGGTCTTAGCAAGCAGGCCGTACATCAGATGGGGAGGTCAGGAAGTCGAGGATGAAGTCCTGATCGGGTGTCATGGAGTAGAGGCAGGACTCAGAGAGTGCGGGTGCGGCCGATGCCACGCGCCCGGCAAAGACGCGCTCCAGCCAGGGGCCCACTGCCGAGGCCAGCGTGCCGGTCGGGTCCGCCGCAGCAGGCCGTGCCTCCGGGTCGCAGGGAGGGCCGCCGTGGACGGAAACCTGCCCGCTGCGTGAGCGACCGGCTCAGATAGTGAACCTTGATGCAAAGCGTGAATGTACTGCAGTACGATGACAAGGCATGCAATAAGGGCAAGGGGAAAATTCGCACTTTGATGAGACCAGGGTATTCATCTGCATGGCAGCCATAGATGTACGGCTCATCGTAGCTGATGAAGACTGGGAAACCTCGTGCTGCGCTGAAGAGCTCCGGCTGCAGGCAAAGCAGCGAAGCAGCCCTCTTGAAAGCGGCTCAAACTCTTGACCAAATGCCATGATGGGATCATAGATCTCTCGTGCAAGTATTGTTTATGTCAGATTCATGCAAGTATACGCGAAGACTCCCTACGCCTATGTCTTGACTATGTTTCGGTCATTGGATTTAAAGCCCGCAGCTGCAACAACCTGCAGGTGAGATTGGACACAAGGCGGCTACTAAAATCAGATTCCGACTTTGCAGGGCTTGTCATCCATCGCCCACCTGCAGTGTTCGCCAGTACGCAACCGTCGTGTGCAGCGGCTGAACGGGGAGGTGAACGCCTGTCCAACACCCAAAATCGCAAAATAGCCTGCAGGTTTGCTAGGGGTTTGACTCTGCGTTCTAAGCTTTGTGTAACCCTGACTGCTTGTCAAGCAAAGTGCTTCCTAAGCAAGTCTTACTCTGGATAACCACCTGTACTTACAGGTTAAACTCAACCCACAAGTGCATGTATGACTGCGGGGTCCCAGCACGCAAGGGCACGCATGGACAAGTCGGGCGATCCGCACCTCTGACTTTCTTGAGGAGCTCTGTGGTCCAGGCCCCGGCAGTAATCACGCACTTGTCTGCGGCTTGTTCACTCGCCGCCGCGCCGGCGGTCAGGACAGCCGGCGCACTGCTCCCACATTCGCAAGTGAGCACTTAGGACCTGGTTGAGAGCGGCAACCAAGTGCAGCACTGCTGGCCCATACCTGTTGTGAAGGTGCCGCGGTTGGTGGTGACGATGACATACGGCCGCCCGTCGGCGCCCGTGCTTTCTGCCACCGCAGATGCTTACTTGCACCGTTGGCATCAGGAGGCACAGGAAGCCGGCCAGAGTGGAGCGCCCAAACTAGTAAATGATTTTGCAAACGGGAGTGATGAGCACACCTTTGATGCCGGTGACGGTGGTTTGGTCAGTTAAAATGGCGCCGTGCTTGGCTGCGAGGGCCTGGAACATGGCCACGGCACGTGTGGCGGCCAGCACGCCAGCCTCCGGGCAGAAGACCGCCACGTGATGCTCCGGCAGGTGGAAGGCCGGGAAGCGCTCGGCCACCTGCCGTGCTGTGAGTACTGCAAGTAGCAGCGTGGGTGTTACATTAGTGTTATGTTAGTTATGTTAGTTATGTTAGTGAAAAGAGGGCATTCAGGACTCTGCCAACGTACTAATGCAGTTAAGTAAGAACGGTCATATCAGTTTCAACTTTTTGTTAAATAGTTTTTCCAGCGCATTTGTCAGCAATGTCATGAGGGTCCAAGGCGATGGGGGGCCTGCCATTTACCACAGAAGTGGCGAGCCCATGAAGAAGAGCAGACCTTCATGCGGGACACCGTGGCGACGGCAACCAGCAAGCACGGCCTGCAGGTCCGCGGTGTCTGACGGGCCAAAGTCCAGGCCGCCGGTCCTGCGCTGCCCAGCAGAGCCGGCGAGGTCAGCACTGCCGCCGGCTGGCAGCTCTAGGCCAACCGAACACCTGCAGCAACGGCAAACCGGAGGCCCAGCCAGAGCCGCAGCAAGCCCACAGCAGTGGCACCGGTGGAGCTCTGGCAGCGAGCTCAGTCCCCGGCACCCACAAACTCCTCGAGGCCACAGCTTAGCCATGACTCTGAGTAAACCCCATTCTCCCACTCCCGCCTTTGTATACGAGCGTCAACAATTCGAAGTAGGGGCACCGTGGATTCTGTTTTTAGCTCTCTCTTCGTATCTCATTTGTGTCCTGAGGGCTTCCTGCGACTGTTATGTTGAAAGCCCAAGGCAAGGCCGGCGGCAGCGGCAAGAGCGGCGGCGCCAAAGAGCCGAAGCAGGGGCACCGCGGATGGTTATCCGGTCTCTACTTATCTTCCGTGTCTTAACGAGGGCTTGAACCTGCGACCATTAGGATAATGTTCCAAGGCAAGACCAACGGCAGAATCTCATGTGTGTTCCGAGGGCTTGAACCTGCGACCATCGAATTGTATGACCAAGGCAAGACCGGCGGCAGTGTCTATGTGTGTGTTCCGAGGATTTGAACCTGCGACCACCAGAGCGGGACTCACGTGGCGAGCGTGGAGTAGCCGGCGTCGGCGTGGGCGGCGGCCCAGAGGGCGTAGGCGGGCGCCATGAGCGTGGCGTAGCAGTCCTCGGGGTACGTGCGCCGGATGATGCGCGACTCCCCGTGGCTCGACCCCCGCCGGTGCAGCAGCCCGTGGCGCTCCAGCACCAGCACGCCGCCGCCGCCGCCGCCGCCGCCGCCGCCGCCGCCGCCGCCGCTTTTTTTTTTTTTTTTTTTTTTTTTTTTTTTTTTTTTTTTTTTTTTTTTTTTTTTTTTTTTTTTTTTTTTTTTTTTTTTTTTTTTTTTTTTTTTTTTTTTTTTTTTTTTTTTTTTTTTTTT
>WELB01000337.1:0-30080 GCA_009602725.1 Spirogloea muscicola | reverse complement strand
CGCCGACGGCGAGGCGGTGCTGGCGGCGATGGAGCGGCTGGGCGCCGACCCCCGCGCCGCCTGGCTGGCCCTCGTGGCGGAGCTCCGGAGGGCTGGTCACCTGGCCGCGTCAACCGCTGTACTCCTCAAGGGCGCGGCCGGCGGCCTCCGCCCGACCGCTGCGGCGTACAACGCCGCCGTGGAGGCGTGCTGTGCGGCGGGCGACCACGCCTCGGCGATCGACGTGCTGCGCCTGATGGAGTACGGCGACCGCCTCGCCGCCACGTTCCACTACAACTGCCTGCTCATGGCCCAGGTGCGCCCACCAAGCTCAGGAGCCCAAGTGAGACTCAGCCTGAGTCAGAGCCCGATATCAGCCAACTGATGGCGCGGCAGTGGCGGTGGCGGCGCAGGCGGACGCGGACATGCCCGACATCGCGGCGATGACGTTCGAGAACATGCAGTACGGCAGCGGTGCGGGCTCCCCGCCTGCCTGCCCAAGCTGCGCGCTCGCCCGTCGCTCGAGTGCATTGCTGGCCCCGCCGCTCCCAGCCCGCTCACAGCTGGCAGGCAGCGCCTGCACTAAAACCTAACCCTAAATCGTAAACCTCACCCCTTAAAACTAAACTCTAAAGCCTGCTGGCCTTTGCAGAGGAGATGCGGCCGGACACGGAGTCGTACAACTGGCTCATCCAGGCGCACACGCGGCACGCGGTCGGCGACCGGTATGGGTTCCGCAGCGGTCCCGTTGCCCAGCCGCCGAGCGGTGGCTGCCTTGTCTCGTGCTCACCCGGTGTGGCGATTGCCACCGCTGGAGGTCGCTCGCAGGTGCCAGGAGGTGGTCGACCTGCTGGGCGAGATGGTGGAAGACCACCGGCACGTGCAGCCCAACATGCGGACGTACTTGTGGGCCCCTCCTTCCTCTCCCTCCCCCCTCTTCCTCCTGACTCCTCCCTCCTCTCCCTCTCTCCTTCCAGCTGTCTGCTGTCAACTCTGTGCCGTCTGTGCGCGACCCAAGTGCTTCTACAGTTCAGCGACCAATGGTCATGGCGCCCATTGTTCTGGCCTGCTTGCTCGGGACGTCCCTCGCAGGCTGCTGGTGGAGTGCTTCGCGAAGTATGGCAAGGTGCAGGAGGCGCTGCGGCACTTCCGCGCCCTTGTCCGGCACCCGGGGGCAATGCGCGCGCTGCACCAGGGCGGCCGCTTCGGCGACCCCCTGTCCCTCTTCCTCCGCGCTCTCACGCTCGAAGGCAAGTCACTGCACTGATACTGCACCCCACCCCCTTGCCACACTCCCCTGTCCCCGGGCTTGCACGATGGTCCCTCTATCTCTCTTCTACTCGAGTACTACTGGTACTCCTAAGTAGAACTCCACTAGAGGAGTACCCCTCCTTTGTCCTCGTAGTCTCCATTGCCTCCTGTATGTGTCCTGGCACATGTTCCTCTCCCTCTCATGCTCTCTTTTCCCCTTCCCTCTTTACCTCTTCCCTCCTCCACGGTTCCCGCCCCTCCACACACCCCTCCACCCTCTCCCCCCTCCTCCCCACCACTCTTTCTATCTTTGCTTCTTAGGATTGAGCCCAGCATAAGGCGCCACCATCTTTCGTGATCTCTGTGCAGGCCGAATACCTGACCTGGCGGTGGCGCTAGATGCGATGTTGGCTGATGGGCAGCCGCTGCCACGGCGAGCGTTGCTGGTCAACAGCAAGGGCCGTTCGCTCGTCAGCTCGTGGATCGAGCCCATCAAGAAGGAGGCAGACCTCGGGTACAGCATCGACTACGTTGCCAGGTCTGACGCCATCCCGCTTGCCACCTCGCTCTCCATATCCCCCGCGGCCCCCCAGTTTTTCGGCTTAGGGATCATGTTGTCTCAAGATCAAGGACTTAAAACACTTTTCTAGAGCTTAGACCTCAGCCCACTTTGACGATTGATCTAGGCCCACGTTGGGCCAAGCTTGACCTGCGCTGCCGCGTGCTCGAGTGAGCGGAAGGCTCTGGCGTATCTTGTGACCTGGTCCTAATTGGTGATAGCCGTCAGCTAATTGTCATGGCACCAGCTGCGCAGAATACGTTAGTTCCGATGGATAAGATAGGACTGGAGTTTCTGAGCAGGTACTACGCTGAAGGCGGGTTGACGGGCACGCGCAAGCGCTCACTGCACCGGGAGCGCCAGCCGGATGCGGAGGGCTTTGCAACCGTGGCACCCAAGGAGCAGAGCTTCAAGCAGTTCTGCCACGAGGAGCGCCGCATCTACAGCCTCAAGCTCATCCGCAAGCTCAAGCTGCAGGTGCTGCCTGGGCCTGCAGCCCACTGTAACAACAACACGGCCTGCCAATTACTTATTATTGATATCGGTTGATGATAATGAAATCTCGTCCTGAGGCCCCTGACAGCTGCAGCGGTGGGCTTGCCACAGGGCGTGCGGGCGCTCGGGGAGGGCGCGACGGAGGAGACGCTCCGGCGCGTCGTGGAGCGGCTGCGCAAGGAGACGGCAGGCGAGCGCGAGGAGCTGGCGCGCAAGCCCAAGGCAGCGTCCAAGATGCTGGTGCAGGAGCTCAAGGAGGAGCTGGCGGCGCAAGGCCTGCCAACCGATGGCACGCGCCCGCTGCTGTACCAGCGCGTGCAGAAGGCGCGTCGCATCAACCGCGCGCGCGGCCGCCCGCTCTGGATCCCGCCGCAGCGCGAGGAGGAAACTCAGGTGGGCAAAGCGGAGGGCCTTTGAGCTTGAAGTCGTAAAGATATGAGCGTAACAAGCCCTCAGTAGCTCACTTTCTGGCCATCCTTTGGGTTTCCTGAAGAAGTGCCCTCTGCTTTAAGTATAGGAATCAGAATGTGAAGAGGTTGGTCCTCTAGTCAGCATTTATGAGGCTTTACAATCTCTGCCCCTATATAACGAGGTCATAATCAAGCCTTTGGTCTTTCTGTTCAGGCGGACGACGAGGTGGATGTGTTGCTTGCTCGCCTAGACCTGAAGAACGATGGTGTGGATTTCTGGAAGAGGAGCCTCGCGGAGGCCGAGGACGAGGAGGCAGCAAGGAGCTTGGCTGCCAAGGCGGCTGCGGAGGCAGCGACGGCGGCGGTGCTGGAGGAGGACAAGGGCACAGAGCTGGATGCGCTGCTCTCGGACGCCGAGGTCGACGAAAGTGAGGACACAGTGGCGGTGGACGACGACAGCGATGACGCCATTGACGAGGACGAGGACGAGGAGGACGAGGAGGAAGAGGGTGAGGCTGAGGCTGACGAAGGCGAGGAGCCGCCGGAGATGCTAACCGTCAAGCTTGCCAGGACGATCAGCAGCCCAGCGGAGGAGAAGGTGAGGCTTCAACCGCGGCGCAGACCCAACAGTGTCACATGGTTGATGTACCACATCAGGCAGGTCATTGATGCAGTGTGAACTGCAGATCACCCTCACATTTGCAGAGAATCAAACCCTGGTTGATACTGAACGCCTGAGTCTGAAATGTAGATGGAAGCCGTAAAGCCAGGGCTGGTGTCTTTAGTAATTAGCTCTTCCATAATTAGAAATCTGTGGAGCCTCGTTTCACTTGACAGGACTTGTATTCTCGATGCTCAAGTCGGTAGAAGGATATGAGTGTACGTTTGCCCAAGCATAGGAGCTCCTTATACTTGCACCGTTGTGTAATTTTGAGCTTGATGCGATGTCCAATGTCCCTTGACACTTGTTAGATCTTGTGCAGGTCGCCAAAGAGCAGGCAAAAAAGCGGGAGGGTGAGTGGCTGGACCTGACGCTGGAGGAGAAGGTGGCGATCCTCAAGCGCGACAACCTGCTCAGTGTCGAGGAGCTGTACACAATCGCCGATGCGTGGGGCTGGGCCTGGGAGAAGGAGCTGCGCGAGCGGGAGCCGGCACGGTGGACTGCAGTGGCGGAGCTCGACCTTGCCCTCCGCATCTTGAGCCAGGTGAGCCCCGTCCCATAATTTCAAGGCCGAAGTTCACCACTACAAGACATGCCCCAATCAGTTGGCAGTGGAGTGCAATGTACTCTGGTGAAGCGTCTGTGCAGGTTGTGGAGCTGGGGGGCACACCCACAGAGGGCGACATGGGCATGCTGACGCGCGCAGCCATGCGGGTGCCGCGCCCGGACGCGATCGTGTCCCTCGTCCAGCAATGTCACCGCCTCAACTACGTATTTGGCGTGTATGGACAGCCCTCTCAAGACCTTGTGCTTGTGTCGTCATAGTTCTCTGCTGAGGGGCCCGGCTTGAAGATGCCGTTCGTATCTTTGATGAAGATGAAGCACATCTGGCGAGACTGATAGCACATGTGGTAGTCCTCAGTCCTGGTTTTGTAATCTTCTTAAGAACCAGTTCATGGCCACAAGCAGGCTTCTGATGATTAAGGCCGTACGTGAAGGAGCTGCTACTCCTCACTAAACCTGCTGCCATGCGGCCCCATCTGGTGTTGCAGCAAGATGTATGTGGAGATTGTGGACCTCTGCCTGGAGCAGGGCGAGAAGGATGCCGCGATTGCCGTGGTGGCAGAGATGGAGGACGCACGTGTGCGACCACCAAGCGACCTCCTCGACCGTGTACTGTCGGCGCGGCGGGGCTTGGAGCCTGACCCAGCTGGCGCCTTGACACCGCCTGCTGAGCACCGTAGGGCGCTGGGGTAACGTAACACCTTGCTTGAGGCAGGTGGCTTGCTTGAGGAAGCATTGCGCGCTGGGAACCTGCTTAGAAAGCAGGCCTTTCTTCTGTAGTGCTGGCCAGTGCTGCATGACCCCACATTCTTAAAAACCAGTGCTATGCTATGAGGAGCCCCCTCCAAGAATCAGGTGGCATGTAGTTCATGGGTACCCCGGTTCGCTACCTACAGGAAGCCATGCCTGTCGGAGAGGGGCTGCATGCAACAGTGGCCGGGGCTGGCCGGGGCTGGCTCTGGCGCCAGCACAGCATCGGTACACAGGTCTAGTTGCCTCTCTTAAGTGCTTCGCTAAGAGATCTCATATCTTACTGTGGGGCCTTGAGCGGTCGGAATTTTCTTACAGAAGAGAAATCAAAGGCTAATTCGAAGGCTATTCCATGGCAATGCCTTCTTGATTGTGCTCTCCAGGCTAGACTCACTGTATGCATGCCAATCGTGGCGCTTAACTGCTCAAGCATGCCATGCCACCGGCCTTTGCCTGATTGTAGTCCCTCTTCTGGCTAATCTCTGCGGCTTTCCTTGTCATGTTCTCGGTATGGCTCAAGCATCATCACTTTGTGTAGTCACAAGCACTACAGTGGCAGAGAGCACGACGAATAGCGGCTTGCATGCGTACTTCAGGCTTGGTGCTTTGAGCCACCACAGATAACTTGGCTCTCAACGGTACAGCTGCTTTACATGAGAGAAAGCCACTGACTGGGCAGAGCTGCAATTCGGTATGACACCGTCCTTGCGTGATTGCCTGTTCTGGCAAGCTGCACCTGCACTGCACATTTGGCCGGCCCCCATGACTTGTGCACACAGTCTGACAGGAGCTCACTTGGGAGCCCGCCAGGAGCCCACACAGCTGCAAGGATGAAGCCACACAATTGCACGCGGCAGAGCCACGCACTCCACGCTCACAGCACACATGCCAGCCCCTATTTTCCATTGGAGAGATCACCATACACTCCATTTGGGAGATTAGCCTGGTCAAATGTGCATCATAATCAATCTCCAATTGCAGAGAATCCTAATCCAAGCAAGCTTCTCCTTTGCTCAGTGCGCAGAGAGGGTGGGAGGTGATAGGCAAAGCACATTCTATCCTACAGTCTAACTTTTACTGGGCTTCTCATCCTCGACAGGTACTTTTGCCTTGGGCTTCACAGTGGATTGCTGGTAAAGCACTCCTCCGAGAATGCAGACACAGAGGCCAACTGTGCCCAATGTCGAAGCATGGTGGGTCCAGACCGCCAGATTGATGACTATAGTTAGCAACTTGTTGACAACTCCCAGCACAACGAATGCTGCATAGTAGCATGAACAGCAAGTCAGTCCTCCTAAATATCAATCGTAGCCAGTGATTAGCTAACCACGTCAGTCATACATTGCGCTTTCAGGTGTGACACCTTGTCAAGTGGCAATATCTTTTTCTCCTGTCATCATTTCCCAGTCCTTGCCTGGCTCACGGGACCTACCATTAAGGTAGGGATTCCCAGGGTGTGCATGGTGTCGCGGCTTACCTGTGGCAGAGGTGGCCCGCCGGCACGAGAACCCGAAGAAGGAGATTGCTAAGCCAAATGCACAGGAAAGGCCCACAGGCAGGATGACTCCCATTGACATCCACCCATCTGTCTTGGTCTGTGGCCATCAAGGATCAATGGGTGAATTGTCAAGTCAAAATTCAGATGCTTGCTTACCTAGCATGTACTATCTTGAGAAAGGAGTCTGGTCCTTTTGAAGAAGGTGATTTACAGGGTTGAAATGCCTACTGTATTGAGGGAGTCAGCCTGCAACTGATTGCCCTCTCCTGTGATTAAGAGCTGAAGCGGAAATATGATAAGTGCCTGCCATTGCATTATTGAGGTGAGCGTCAGATGCTGACAAGCCAGTTGACAACCAGTGCTCAGTGATGCACTTTTCGAAAGGGTCGTCGAGGTACATCATGCAGGAACGGCTCAGGTGTTCAGCAAGCTCGTGCTTCAACAGCTGGAAGGTTCTTCAGGCATTAGCCAGAAGAATGACAAATGCCTGAACAATCTTCCAGCTTTGATAGATGAGCTGTCAGGAGACCTGAGCCGCTTCTGCATACTGTACCTTGACGACATTGACCCACTTCTTTTGTTAACAATAAAGGTCTTTGCCTCTTGTCTGCATCATGCCCTTATCCTAAAATTTCCTCAGCTTGTGAAACACCTCAAATGGTGTCAACTAACCTCAAGATTGTTGTAAAGGACAAGGCCCCAGGTATTTAGCCCAATGGTCATCACAATGTGCTGCAACATCCGGAGGGGGGATCGTAATTAAACATGTGTTATATGTGGTCACAATCCATGGTTCGCAATAGCATAGCGCTTCAGCTTGAAGAGCAAGGACGTCTGCAAGAAGCATAGTTAACTATTCTGCAAATTGACATCCTTATAACATCTCAAGTAGCTTAGGTAACTTAGCACGACACCAGTAAGAAGAGCACGCCACCTCCACATCTCTAAGTGCCCTAGGCAAACCTTGTGGTGTTCTCATTAAGGGGCTGCACCTGACTTTGACATATGAGCATCGGCTTGCACCTCGCACCTTAATGAGGACAAAGTCCACAGACATGCTGATCAAATAAGCAACTCCCCAAGAGTAGGCATCGATGGTAAACTCAGAGTCGTTGTAGACGTATGTGATGGAGCCCCCAACAATCACCAGCAAGGATGTCCATGTCGTCAAGCTAGGCCAAGGCTGCAAGAGTTGCACACAACTAGCAATTGAGTGGTGCTTAGGCTGATTGCCCCAGAGAAGGCTGGGCCCAAGATGACCAGCTCAAATTCGCAAGTCAGGTCAATCTGCAAACAGCAGGTCACAAGCTGCAACACTACTTCTTGAGACGTATGGCTTCCAGCCTCACACATACGAAGCACTGGACTCACTGATTTCAAGAAGAAAGTCTCGCCAAGAGCTACAAAGATGGGCACTGCTGAGCGGAAGACTATGAAAGTGTCCACATTTGCATGCAGCAGCAGTTCCGTGCAGGTGAAAATGCTAAGATAGAACATAAGTGCGGCTGGAAGGAACTTGAGCATCAGCTTCAAGTCTGCAGAAACCATCAGAATGAGCCCAGTCAAGATCACATGCATAGCCAGAAGAAGCTTGTGCAGCCACACAGATGGGGCAGGAAGGCTACTCATGCGCTAGACTTGGGTCATCTGCTGTCTACGGACGTGAATCACTAAGGCAATCCACTAATGGGAAGGCTACAAGGCTTTGGGAAGATATGGCGAGGAACATCATCTGTGTACGCTCAGAAACGATACAATCATATGAGTATGATGCTGAGGAACACAATGTTTTGTTTGAGTGACGGACTTGAGTGTCTCCTGCGAGGCATGTCATGCATACATAGCTGCCTTTGCTTCAAATCTCTGGCTGCGCTGAGCTCACAACCCTCTCTGCTTGACAATGTTTGCTAAATAGTGTCACAAAAGCGAGGACTGCACTCTCCTCTGCATCATAACAGATTGTCCAGGCCAACCTGGCCCTGTCGGTATCTCACCTAAAGGATCAGCCTCCAGGAAGCCGAGCTTGTTAAGGACGAAGACCACTGTGAAGCTTGTTACATACTGCACTTGGTCATGCATTGCAAGTCAGTATCAGAAAGTTGTGCTGGGACTAGCAGAAATCTCTTGCATTACAGATGACCAGGTGGAGTATCCAACTGCAGCAGGTTCACATTGATTCAAACCTTGACAACCACGCACCAGTGCATATCTGCACCAAGACTCCATTCATAATCTGAGCAGAGGTTGTCAGAGGAGGCTGGCAAATGGAAGAGCACAGTAGATATGAGTACCTGCAGAGCTGTCAGGCTCCCAGCATAGGGAAAGACCATGATGGCCCACTTGTTGATGATCGCCAGCAGGCTGAGGAGCAATGCAATAGCAATCATCACCAAGCCGCAGAGACGATCCCTCGACCGAGACGATCCCTCAGCCAAGATCCGCACGCGACAGACCACCATTTTGAGACACGACGACCGACAAGGCTAGATACAGCCTTAGCAATCAGTGGGGAATGCTGCCGCAGTGGCTCGTAGAAGAGGAGCTACCCGGAGTCCGCAGTTCATCTTGCCCTTGGAGCGACGGGATCTGTCGCCTCAAGGACGAGCCGGAAGCGCACAGCAAAGCACAGTGCACAGGAGGGATGAGGACTTCGAGTTTGATCAACCCTCACCTTGCGGAGAGGCAGTAACCGAGGGCGATGAACACGACTTTCGGGTCTGACGGCAGGCGCGAGGCGATTGCCTCCCTCCATGACCGCGCGGGGGCCGCGCCTTCCTTCACCATCCTCGCCTGCGGCGCTCACCGGCGAGACGCCGCGGGCAGCGGCGGCGCCAGATCTGGAGCCCCCAATCGCGCTCCGGATCCGGGGGAGACTCCACCCGGCGAGCGCCGCCCGCGCTGCGCGGCGCGAGCGGGCGCCGCAAAGGGCGGCGTCGGAGGCGGCGGCGGTAGCGGCGGCGGCGTGGGCGTGGGAGGCGCCGCGTTTCACGGCCCGGGCGGGGAGGGGGGTGGAAATGGGGGTGACTCAAGTAGGTGGGAGGGAGAGTGGGAGAGGCGCCTGGTAACACCGTCGATATGCCACCGGGGAGGGGGGGGCGGCCAGGGGGACTGCGATTTGTCGACAAGCTCGATCACGGGGGGCTCGAGCTCCACTAAGCTGTCGGAGACTTACCGCGGGGCTGCCGGCAAAGCAGCCCGAGCTACTATGTCATTTCCTCCTGTGTGGCAGGGCCAGGCGTCCATCTCGTGTAAGTGGGAGCGAGGCTCTCCCCAGAGCAGCAGCCGGCGCCCGGCATTGAGAAAAGCTCATCCACATGGATGCATAGCAGCTAAGAGCAACATCAGCTCATCCGCTGTTGCCGTTTGTACTTGAGTTCGCGTGGCGACTCTTTGTTACGCCTCTCTATGAAGGCATTCTTGCTGAGAGATGGCCTTCTTGCAGTCATCTCTGCTCGGGGGCACGCACTTCTCTGTTTCTGCACTGGCTGTGACTTGCAGCCGCCGCCATTTTTTCCCTCGTCCAACACGCTTGACTCGAGGCGGCAGCTCTGGCTGCAACAGAGGAGACCAGTGACGCACTTGTTTCAGGTTGTCTCGCGAAGCGCAGGCTCCCTGCAATAAAGGGGGTCACTTTCCGAGGACGCGGTGGGCTGGCAGGGGTCGCTTGCCCATGAAGCCGGCGCCCATAAGAGCCTCGATGCAGGGCCAACAACTGCGACTGTCAGGGCTGAAGAGTGCTCCTCCTGCTACTAGACACGCCAACTTGCAGCTGGTGGCCAGTGATCATCAGTCTGGCTTTGAGTAGCAGCCACTACTTCAGCTGAATGTTCTGCTTTTTCGTGCTGGGGCTTCCCTTGGACCTTGTCCAAACATCATGGCTGGCCTTCCAAATACACGACCATTGTTAAGCCGCGTCCCGGTATCCTCTCCTTGTCCGGCGCCTCAAGTTGTCGGATTTACATGTGCTCACTCGTGGGTACTAAGGGTCACACTGTTACCTTAGCCACCTTAGCATATGGCTTCGTGTAATGTAGCCCCACTTTTTGCACTAGCTCTGCATGAACAGAAAGAAAGAACAGAGGATTCGCTTGCATCGGTCCCCCTTTCTTCCCACCTACGCGGACGACACCACCATTGTCGGCCCTCCGGAAGACGTGGCGGCGGCCTTCGTTACTTTCACGCAGCAGCTGGCCACCCTCGGCCTGACCATCCGGCCGGCGAAGTGCGCGGCTTGGTCCCCTGGCGTGATCCTACCCACCCTGGCGCTGCCCCCGGGCTGCCGGACTCCGGCAGACGGCTTCACCCTCCTGGGAGTCCCCATCGGCACGCCAGCCTTCGTGGAGGGGCAGCTGCGAGCCCGCCTCGCGGAGCACCTTCAGCCCGCGGCCCGGCTCCCCGAGCTGGAGGATATGCAGCTGTCCTTGGCCATGCTGACCAAGGCCATCGGGCAGCGGCCCCAGTACTTGACGCGGGCCACCCCGCCGTCCCCAGAGGCATTGGCGGCGTACGCGACTTTCGACGCGGGCATGGTGGCGAGCTTGGCGGCCCTGGTCCGCCACCAGGGCTTCCCCCAGTCGCCAGCCGCTATCCACCAGGCGGCGCTACCCATCAGCCACGGGGGTCTCGGCCTGCGCCCGCTCGTCCGCTCATGCCGGGCTGCATACCTCGGCAGCTGGGCGCAGACTGCCGCCTCCGTGGCTCAGCGCTTCATGGTCCATGGCCGGCGTGCACTGGAGCAGGCGGTGGTGGAGGTGGACAAAGGCGCGCTGCCGTTCCAGGTGGCGCTTCGCACCGCCCACCAGGAGCTGCTCGCGGCGCACCCCGACATGGCCGGCCAGGCGGTCTCCTTTGCGCACCTCGCGCACACCGCTGACCTGCGCGTCCAAGCGCGCTTCGCGGCCGTCGTCGACAAGGCCGCCTACACCACCGCCGTGCTGCAGCTTCCTGAGGCTGACCTGCGCGGGCGCGCGAGACTACATTCGGCCTCCTCCCCGGGGGCAGCGGCGTGGCTCCAGGCACTCCCCATCACTGACGCCCTGACCCTCCCAGATGAGGTGTTTCGCACTGCCGTCCACCGGCTCCTGGGGCTGCCGCCTCCATGCCTCCAGGGCGTGCGTCAATGCCAGTGTGGCGAGCGAGGGGCCAAGCCTGGCGAGCTGGCTGCTCACGTCCTGCGCTGTTCCCATGGCGGCGAGAGGACGGCGGCCCACGACCGCCTCCGGGACGCGATGCACAGCATCCTGGTGGAGGCTGGCTTCGCGGTGGCAGCGGAGCACTCCGGCGTCATGCCGCTCCAGGCCAGGGCCGACGGTCTCCACGCTCGTCGCGTCGACCTGGTGGCCACCCCACAGGCCGGCGGGCCACGTCTGCTTCTGGATGTGGTGACTACCGACGCATTTGACCGCTCCCACCCAGCCCAGTCTGCCACCAAGGCTGGGTATGCGGTCGCCTGCGCCGCTCGGGCAAAAGAGATCAAGTACGCCGACCATCCACCGGAAGACGAGTTCTTCCCGTTGGCAATTGACATCCATGGGGCACTGGGCGCTCGGTGGCTTGAGCTACTTAACCAGCTCGCCCGCCACGCAATCGCCCGTCGCTTCCATGGTGAACCGGTAGACTTTCCTGCAGCCGGGTCGCTGGCGCAAGTGTATCGCATGCGCTTGGCCGTCTCGCTGCAGAGGTCCATGGCCCGTGCGCTGCACCTTCGTGCCGGGAGAGCCCTCGCTGCTGCCTCTGGCTCTGTCCAGGGGACCCACTTCCAGGACCCTAGCCTCTCTGATTTGCGGCTGCTTAGCAGGGGTTACTGAGTAATTTGTAGCTGCTTTCTTTCTTTGTGTGCTTTGGTTTCTTAGCGCTTCCTCTGGCTTCCTCTGGCCCCCTTCTCGTTCTTTGTTCATTCAATGGGCGAGCTCTTTCTTCTGACGTGCTCTCGTCTTCGAACCTTTGTCAACTCTTTCGGGCTGGCTTTCCTTTTCTTCGGCTTTGGACATTGTCCATTCTTTTTAGGCTGGCGTTGCCAGCCCCTCTTTCATTTCATGCACACCGCGCGCCTTCTCTCCTTGTACGTTCCTTTGGGCTGGCCTCTCACAGCCATTGCCTTACACTGGACGAGCTAATTCTCACCTTCTTTTTGGGGGGGGGCTGGCCAATTACAGCCATCGCCCTCTATTGTAAGTCATTCCTTCTTCTCCGAGAGTCTGGCCGCGCTTTCTCTTTCTCTGGTAAATGAAGAGGAAGACGCTTCCATGAGGGGGCGTTGGCTGGAAGATGTGGCTCTCCCAGATGGGGGCAAGGGCTGTGAGGAGCCAGCCCAGAATTGACAAGGTTCGAAATGGCCAAACTACGAAGGGGCCAGAGGCGCTGGCTCTTTATGTACTTGTTCCCCTGGCCCCCCTTCTCGTAATCTGTTCATTCTTTTTTGGGCTGACTTTTCCAGCCCCTATCCTCAATGGGTCCAGAGGCGCTAGCTCTGTGTTATGTTTTGTAGTGTAGTCTTTTTCCGGCTCCTCTTTCTTCGGCTTTTTGGGCTGGCTTTGCCAGCCTTCTCCTTTATGGGCGAGCACTTTCTTCGTTCTTCTAAACTAGGGAAGGATGAATCACTCAATAACAACGACTGAGGAGCCTCAAATCCGACAGACTAGCTGGCGGAAAAAAATTCTCCTGACGAAAGCCAGAGGCAGCAGCGAGAGCACGGCCAGCACACAGGTGCAAAGCGTGGGCCATGGACCGCTGAAAGAGGCCAGCCCAGGTAAAGGATTAAACAAAGGTCGAAGGTGGCCAAAGGAAACGCTAAACCCAGCACCTATGGAATCGAGCAGCTACGAAACAATCAATTAGTAACCTCCTGCTAAACAGCCGCAGGTCGGATAAAACTGGGCCGAGAGATGGCCACCGTGGGTGCGTGGAGGCCGACCAGCGGTGGGCCCTGGCCTGCTTGGCCGCCGGCGAGGGAGGCGGGTTCATTATGTCTTCTTGGGCTGGCCAATCACAGCCATCGCCGTCAACCAGAAGAGGTGGGCAGCAGCGCCGCCATGGTGGGCGAGCCGGGGCCTTGGCACGACGCGCGCCCAGCCCGCCGCGGCTCCCGAGCCCGACGAGACGCCGACACGTGGCCGTGGCTGCTAGACGCCAGCCACTTGGACAATCTAAAAAAACAGCTCCGACTTGCATTTACTGACATGAGGTTACTGAAAGTCTCCTTGCTGCTGTCTTAGCACTTAACAGGAAGCGCGGCCAGATTGACTGGTGGCTGGGAAAGGCCAGCCCAAAGGAATGGACAAGGTCTGTAAGGAGCCTGAGTGCGAAGGACTAGGACTAGCACTTCGGCACTCCGGCTCCTTCCGACCTTGTCCATTCCTTTCAGACTACTCAGACTTGCATCTCCTGACTAGAGGTTACTGAGCACTCAGGCTCCCTCAGACTTTGTCCATTCTTTTGGGCTGGCCTTTCCCAGCCACCAGTCTGGCCGCGCTTCCTCTACTGAGCGTTCCCTGGCCGATATCTTAGTCCTAGTCCTTCGCACTCCGGCTCCTTCACACCTTGTCCATTCCTTTGGGCTGGCCTTTCCCAGCCACCAGTCAATCTGGCCGCGCTTTCTTTTTTCAGACTTAGTCCTTAGCACTCCGGCTCCTTCAGACCTTATGCATTCCTTCGTCGGATTTGAGGCTCCTCACTCGTGAGTACTGAGTGGTCCATCTTCCCCCCCTTCTGACATGGCATCTTCAGCCCTTCGTAGCTGCTTAGCGCTTTAGGCCCCTCTGTCATTTGGCCCCTTCGAACCTTTGTCATTTCTTTTCGGGCTGGCTTTTCCCAGCCCTTGCCCCTTTGGGAGAACCACTTCTTTTATTCCTTGGGCTGGCGCATGGAATGGAGTCCAACTTAAGGCAATACAATGTTCAGGAAGAAGCTATTGCAAAAAGTGGGGTGAAAGGAAAAAATCTTCTGCTTGCCACCTTCATACCACGTGCTTGTCAACCGTCATGTCGGGCTTTCAACCAGAAGGCTCTTTATCCTCTCCGCTATATTTGTCACTCGCCCAAAGCCCTTGATCCCTTGGCAGGTGTTTGACGCCATTGTTGACGAATTTTGCTACGTGGGCATGAAGAGTATCGTGAGACCAATCCTGCTTTCTTGTTACCTCCCACGTCCTTCTGGGGTGGTGGCAATCAGCAGCAATCCAAACACTAAGTGAGTACTACACCTACACCTTGCATGTCGCTTGACCAGAAAAATGGTGACAGACAAACGGCTTCTCATAAGAAGTAACACTAGCAAAATATGAATTACCTATGAGGACGCCACTCCTTGTCTGCACAGCTGCATATTGCAATTCCAGGGTTGTGTTGAGGGTATACTTCATGAGTGATTTGTGCATACTAATTGCCGAGACAACTTGTGCTCGTCCGCGCTCTCACCATGCTCCCACCTATCGTAGCCTGCTAGCTGCGAGCCGCATACCAGCCTCCTAATACATGGTTGACGCACACATTGAGTCGACGGCGAGTTTCGCTTTCTTCGAGCTTGCTACTCATGGTGTGACTTCATCGGGTCCACTTTGCAATAGCAATCTAAAATTGGGCAGCCATCTCGCCTGCTCCAAGCATCCACCATATCTTGAATCTCTTCTCTCAAATGTGTGATGTGGGCCTCCTTTGACACTGAATCTTTGTCTTACTCTTCTCACTTATCTAGCCTGCTGTGTGCTGTCTGCTTCAAGTGGTAGCTACAAGTGTGGATGCTGAACACAATGGGCAGGCTTCTGTTGCCCCTGGGAGCAAGCACTTCCTCTCGTCTGCATCTTTGAATAGTCAATGCAGCAGTCTTGGGAGTCAGCATCTTTAGGGTTGATTCTTTGTCGCAATGAGAATGCAAGAATGGCTGCCATCTGTGATGCCAAATGCCTACTGTGTAAACGGAGCTGGCCAGGCTCCAGGAGTACAAGCTCTCAGTATGGATCAATAGAAGGTTGTCAAAAGGCAACCACTATACAAGGTCCCTCCATCATTTGAGCGGAGGGACGAGGGATAGAGGTCTGTTGACCAGAGTGATCGTGCTTCAAGGTGCTTCGGGGGTAGCCTCGGGCGTCAGGTGTGGCGGCTGCCGCGTGGAATGATATATTACCCAACAATTTTCAAGTGTCCACCCCCAGTCCTTGGTACGTGCTGGAATAAGTGATGGCCAATGATTGATACGGATGTATGTGCCGGGCTTGCCCTCCTTGCTCTTAGTGAAGCGCCACGTGCACTCGTGGGAGCCATAGATCACGTCCATCTTATGCGCGCTAACCGTTCCGTTAGCGTGGAAGACACGCTGCATCGATGGCAGGCCCTGCCAGAACGGGTCCAGTGACATCCAGTACTCTCCAGCTTGCTGCAGCAGAGGAGCAAAGTCAGCCCCCAGCAGGCTGGAGAGTCAACATCGTCGGAGTCAAAAGCAAAGGTGAAGTCAAAAGCATGCCCGCGACCACCTCCAGAGACAAGCACCCACGCTGTCATACACTTTGATGCCATTATATGATGCCAAATCATTCTCCAGACCCAAATTTGTCCGCCCTTGACTCATCTTACGGCCAACGAATGACTCGATCTAGGAATGCCAGCGAAGCTTGGGTGATGCCAGCGTGCAACTTACGGGCTTGAACCGGAAGTCCCATGCGCAGCGGCACAGGTCCTCCAGTGTAATGGTCGCCTGCGCACAGGGGCCCAGAAAACCATTCAGTGCATCGGAAGCACGGTCGTGGAGGTTCTGGGCAGCGCGAGAGGACGCGGGCAGCCAAAGCACTGAATAGTGAGGTCTAGAAGTGGTACCCGCTTGCAGTCTTGGAGGGCCAGCTGGTACGCCTCGTGGCGCGGAGTGGAGGGGTCAGCGGCACGGGGCGGGACGTGGATCTTGTCCTGCCAGAGCTCCTTGCAGTGCGCCCGCCACAGGACGTCGTCCCGGGAAACAGCGCGCCACTGCACCGGCATGGTGTCCAACGCTGGCGACGCTCAGCCCAAGCTGGTCCACCAGTTGAGACCTTTCAGCGTTGAGACGATAACACGGTATGGCGGGCGGGCCGAGTGACCCCACCTCCCTGCAGACGGCGGCGCAGGTGGCGAGCGTCCGGGCGTCCAGGAACGCCAGCATGTTGACGGCAAGGCTGCTGCCGAGGGCCTCCATGGGGTCACTCCGCGACGTGCTGCGGGTGGTCCGCAGCGACCGCCGCTGCGAGTTGGGCGGCGGCGCCAGCAGTGGCAGTGCCTGGAGCTTGGCCGCCTCTGGCAGAGGCCGGGAACTGGCAGTACAAGTGGCGGCTGAACTTGGCAATGGAGCAGGACACGCCACCGCCGCCGTGGCCGTGCACCCGCCGCAGCAGCCGTCTCCGGCGCACAGCTTGGCGGCCCTGCTGCGCTTGCGGCGCAGGTTGCTCCAGAAGTCCGCCGGGCTCTTCATTGGGCCCCACCAGAGCTGCACAACGGCAACGCCTCCTGAAGGCCACTCGGAGATGTCGCGCCAACAGAAGGGTCGGCTCAGCGGGACCTCGAGCGTGGACGATGGGGAGGAGGAGCAGACGGGCGGCTGTGTGCAATGGCGGTGCGCAAGCTGTGCCAACTGAGGGCTTGGGGGCTGCGAGGAGGGCGGCGGAGGTCCGCCAAGCGAGGAGCGGCTGGCGGTGGCGAGGGTGAGAGCCAGTGACGGTGAAATGGGGTGCGAGAGAAGTGACTCTTCCCACATGAGAGAGACTCTTCCAGTACAGGGCGGTGGCTGTGATTGGACAGCCCCGAATAGAAAAGTGGCTCTCCGAAAGGAATGCGTGAAAGGTGGCAAGGGCTGACATCGGATTGGTTAAAGAAAACCTGTCGTGTACTTGTACTTGTACAAACGAAGGCCGACATGGCCAAGTACAAGAAGAAAAATTCTCGTGTATTAGAAACAAATGTAGGCCAAATGGCCAAAAAGAAGGAAGCGCGGCCATATTGACTGGTGGCTGGGAAAGGCCAGCCCAAAGGAATGGACAAGGTCTGAAAGTACAAATGCAAGCACATCCGATGACGTACATCACCCACTGCAGATTGACCCGCTCAGTAACCACGGGTTGATACATCAAGGTCGCTAATCGATGCCTGAACAACACAGATGGCAGATTCAAAGCCCTTTTGGCAAGGGGCTGCACAGGGCCAGGCCCAAGGGTCCAGAGAAGCGGTCAATGGCACACGCGTGCTCATCGCGCTTTGGCTGCAGCCTCTGCCTGTAGAGGCTGCAGGAGAGCCACATCCTATAGACGGGACCCGCTACCCAGAGAGTAGTTCCTCTGACCTGCGACTGCCTAACAGGGGATATTGAGCACCGAGTGGCCACTTCAGTCGCTGTGTGCTCTAGCGCTTTCCTGGCCCCTTCAAACGTTGTTCGTAATTTTCTGGGCTGGCCACACAGCCATCGCCCTCTATTGAAAGAGTCGTGATCTCTTCCCAAAGAGAAAGATTAGCTTTGCATTCTATACAATCATGCCGAACTTTCGGCCCCTTCGGACTGTCAATCTTTGTTCGGGCTGGCTTTCACAGCCCTCGCTCCCTTCAGAGGAGCTCAGAGGAGCTCACATCTCATTGCAAGGCAATGGCTGTGAGAGGCCAGCCCGAAGAGATATATAAGATCTGTAGAGAAACAACTTTTGCAATGTAAGGCAAAGGCTGTGAGAGGCCAGCCCAGAGCAATGTACAAGAAATTTACAAGGTACTGAAAGGGCCGGAAGGCGCAAAATAGACTAAACACGAATGACATGCAAAATAGGCGGAATTGCTTATCGTGGCTTCTACGAGTGGAAGAAGATCTTCAAGTGGAAGAAGCTCTCTAGTGTGTGCTTTAGATGTTTCTCTGGCCCCTTCGAACTTTGTTCATACTTTTTTTGGGCTGGCCAATCACAGCCACCGCCCTCTCCTGGAAGCGTCGTCTCTTCAGGAAGAAAGAGCTCTTCAGATTGACAGCAGTGGCTGTGAGAGGCCAGCCCAGTTAAAAATGGACAAACTCCAAAGGGGCCCGAGAAAGAGAGAAAGAATCCATGAGAGGGCGGTGGCTAGGAGAGGCCAGCCCCAAGAAAAAGAATGAACAAAATTGGAAAAAGCTCTAAGCACAGAGTGGAGAGCTTCTACTACTGGAAGAGCTTCTTCCTCTCGCAGAAGTGGGAAGAGCTCACTTCGTCCAGAGGAGAGAATGGAGTGTGTAAAGTGATGGAGGGCCTGTGTGGCCAAGTACAAAGGCAAGTGCATTGACAAATGTACAACACCTGCTGCTAAGCTGACCAGCTCAGTAACAACGAGTCAGCACAGCGGTCGCTGAGTAATGCCCTGCACCGGACGGCAATCGGCAAGCTCTTGAGCTACCAGCTAAGGCTCGACCAGCTTTCTGATGCAACGCATGAGCCTGAGCTCGCTGCAGACAAGCTGACAGTCGGCGTCGCAAGAATGACAAGTAGGCTGCCGGCATGCCCATCTGAGCTGGAAGCATATGCTCACGTCGAGCATATCCCAGACTTGCAATGTTCTCAAGTAGGGTATGGAAGCGAGGACCCATGCAGCCGAAACTGTCGACTGGTAGGAGGTGATCACTGCGGGGGTAGTCAGAGTAGTGTAGGAGCTTTCTCTGCTCTGCTCCTCCCACTGCGTGGCCAGAGACGTGAGTTGATGCGGAACTCTTGTACGCCTCCGTCACAACTTCATCAACGAAGGCTCGTGGGCCTCCGCTAGGTTGTACACCCACAATGTCGAGAGTGCGACGGTGATAGCGTCCCTAAGAACCCGTGGGCATCATATTGCTCACTTCCACAATGGCGCGGTAGGGGAGGGGGTGGGGCGAGAGGAGATGGAGGGGAGGAAGCGAAGAGCGAGGAGGGGGGGGAGAGGGTGGGGCAGAGAGAGAAATTGAATGCGGCTGCTGATTTTTAAGGAGTCGGCTGTAACAAGCCAGCCAGATGCATACAGGTGTTCATGACAGAGCCACAGGCTAGGCAAACATGGCGCCCTTAGTACCCCCGTGTCAGCAGTAGGAAGTCAGATGAGCTGAGGGGAGGAAGAGCAACACCGCTGCGCAAGCCAGAAGAAAGAGAAGAAAGTGCTCGCCCATAGAGGATAGGGGCTGGAAACGCCAGCCCAAAGAACAATGAATAGCATACGAGAAGGGGGCCAGGGGAAGCGCTATGAAAAACAAGCACAAGAAGAAAGGGCTTAGGCCAGCCCCTCTGCTCTATGGGCGAGCTCTTTCTTTCTGAGGCCAGAGGCTGCTGCAAGGGCGCGACCAGCACGGCGGCGCAAAGCAAGAGAGAGAGAAAGTGCTCGCCCATTGAGAATAGGGGCTGGAAAAGCCAGCCCAAAAAGAATTAACAAGGACGAGAAGGGGGCCAGGGGAAGCGCTAAGAAAAGCAAGCACACAGAAACAAAGCAGCTAAGAATCACTCAGTAACCCCTGCTAAGCAGCCTCGGGGGGTGGCAGAGATGGAAGCAGAGGGGGTGGGGGGGGGAGAAAGAGATGGACGGGCGCTGCACCTTCGTGCCGGCAGAGCCCTCGCTGCTGCCTCTGGCTCTGGCCAGGGGACCCACTTCCAGGAGCCCAGCATCTCTGATCCGCGGCTGCTTAGCAGGGGTTACTGAGTGTCTCGTAGCAGCTTTGTTTCTGTTACTTAGCGCTTCCCCTGGCCCCCTTCTCGTACTCTGTTCATTCTTTTTCGGGCTGGTTGTTCCAGCCCCTATTCTCAATGGGCGAGCACTTTCTTCGATGGAGAGCAACAGAAAGCAGCCGACTGCCCCGCTGACGGTCCCTCCCGGTGCTCCGTCAGCTTGCAGCGGGCTGCGCGGGGGTGGCCGTCGTGATCGCGCGCGGGGGTCAGGCTGACGGGACTCCACAGGCTGACGCGCAGCGCGCATCCGCGCCGGATAGATTAGCCCACCGGTTTGCCTTAGCCGCAGCAGAGCGGGCCCCTTTGTGCCACCTCTCCCCCGCCCGCGTCTTATCCGCAGCTCGTGGCCCGGACGCCGCCGCCGCCGCCGCCGCCGCCGCCGTCGCCGCCGCCGCCNCGGGAGCTGCCGGCCGCAAGGCCGCTGCGGTCGGCGCGCCGGAGGAGCGGCGCCGGCGAAGCATGGATCCCAGCGCGCGCATCAGCCGCATCGCCGCACACCTGCGGCCGCCCGCGGAGCTCGGCGAGGTCCGGAGCCCCTGGCCGGACGCCTTCCTGCCGGCTGCCGGAGCTTCTGCACGGCCTGATCAGGCCATCGTTCGCTGCTACCTCTCGATCAGGCCATTGTTCCCCGCATCCTCTTGATCAGGCCACCGTCTGCTATTTTCGCATTTGTGCAGGATGCCGGCTGCCTTCGCCTCGAGGGCACGCGCGCCAAGGGCGCGGCCAGCGGGTTCAAGGTGGCCATCCTTGGAGCTGCCGGCGGCATTGGCCAATCCCTGTCTCTCCTCATGAAGCTCTGCCCCAATGTGGCCACCCTGAACCTGTACGATGTCGCAAACACGCCAGGCGTGACTGCGGACATCAGCCACATCAACTCCTCCACAGTGGTACGTTAAGTATATTCAGACCTGGTGCATCATCGTGATGGACTATGATGGGACAGCTCACCAGCATCTCGACTCGTCCTGCAAGCATTGCTTGCTTGCAGCGGAGCACGAGCTCACGCTCGCTTGGCCTCTGCTGCTCTACCAGGTCCGAGGATTCTTGGGGCCTTCTCAGCTTGAAGGTGCCCTCAGCGGTGTTGATGTGGTCATCATACCAGCTGGAGTGCCAAGGAAGCCAGGCATGACCAGGGACGACCTCTTCAACATCAATGCAGGCATTGTGAAGACGCTCATTGAAGGTGTAGCCAAGTTTTGCCCCAATGCCTTCATCAACATCATCAGCAACCCAGTGAACTCCACCGTACCAATTGCTGCTGAAGTGTTGAAGAGGGCTGGAGTCTATGACCCGAGGAAATTACTTGGTGTGACAACCTTGGACGTCGTTCGGGCTAACACGTTCGCGGTAAGTAGTTACTACATGTCATGTATGAGCAATGACCTTCACTAGATTTCTCGTGTCTGAGACGTAGGAAAGTGATCCTGCTCCATGTTATATAAGGGCTCTCCGGTCGATTCATTCAAGCCTACAAATGCTGAAGAGTGATGCTCTGTATTTTGAGTGCTTGCAGGCCGAGATTGTGGGCTTGGATCCAAATGATGTCAATATTCCTGTGGTTGGGGGGCATGCTGGAGTCACGATTTTGCCTCTGCTTTCTCAAGTATGGTTTCTTTATTGAGTATTGAGAGCAGTTGTTACTCTCACTTGTTACACGAGTGTCATCCTTGGAGCAATCCTTGGGTTATTTGAAGCCCAGAGGTTATTTGAAGCCCAGAGGCTTTTTAGCGGAGGCAAGGATAACTATGGGAGGGACGTCTTTTTGGCCACTGACAAAACATGAGGCGGGGAGCAGGAATGTATACGACATCCACATGGCTGCACTTGGAAGCCTACTTTATACAGATTATGGGGCTGATAGGTGTGTTTGCTCATGCAGGCAAAACCGCCTCTCTCATTGACGCAAGAGGAGGCAGAGGCCCTGACAGCAAGGGTGCAAGATGGTGGGACAGAAGTTGTGAAGGTACATGCATTTGACACTGTCTAAGTTGATCAGCTTCAAAACATAGCAAGAGCGGTGTATGCACGCTGAATTTTAGGGTGCCTATCAGTTGCAGGCCTTCTAGTATGCTCTGCGATAATGGCTTCGCTTGTCCTGATATGTGCTAGTTGGCTTAAACCACTTTGGCTTACTGCAGGCAAAGGCAGGGGCTGGGTCAGCAACTCTCTCCATGGTAAGCTTGAATGGTGGGGTGCTTACCTGTAGCCTGGATAACACAGGCTTGAGATTTAAACTATGTACAGACGGAGATAGTTTGCTCATGCCTGTACGTCATCTTTGTTGCACATGATCCTCCAGCGTTGCACTTACATATTCATCTTTGCTGAGAGACACATGCAGGCATATGCAGCCGCTAAATTTGCAGAATCCTGCCTCAGAGCTCTCCGTGGGGAAGGTGGAATCATTGAATGTGCATTTGTAGATTCCCAGGTACTGAGATTGTGAGCTGAACCTTCTTCTCTGTCCTTGTAGAGCTGCTCCTGACGTGCTAGTTTGGAGTTGCGAATCAGATCCACTCGCCATCACTTTCTTATAGAGGCTGGCTGGGACTTGCTCTACAGGTCACCGAGCTGCCATTCTTCGCTTCTAGAGTAGTACTTGGCAGGAATGGTGCAGAGGAGATTCTTCCACTTGGGCCAATGAATACTTTCGAAAGGTAGGGTGCTCTTGTATCAGAGACTTCTTATTCAAAGTGGAGCACACTGCCACAGATTGCATGGAGCATTTCCCCAGCTCCCATACACTACTGAGCAAGCTGTGCGTCTCGAGGTCGCACTAATTGCAAGATCGGCTGCAGCCATCCTGCTCAAGCAGCAGCTTGCCATCTCATTTCGGTTGTTTGCGATGTGGCCTTGCTCATCAGGCAAGGTCTGGAGAAGCTCAAGGGTGAGCTGAAGGCCAGCATTGATAAAGGCATTGAGTTTGTCAACAAGTGAGCTTTGCAACACTCCTTTCTGCAACAAACAGTGAAGACAACCTACAGAACTTGGCTCCCTATTTAGGCTATTCGCCTACTTGTGAAGTGGTTTACTTTAGGGGAAATTGTTCCAAACATTTCAATCACCTTGCATCCACCATCTGTGCATTTGGTACAATTATCTCTTTCTCCCAGGAAAAATCAGGGTTGCGTTTAAATGCATTGGAGCCTAACACTGTCCAACAAGGTCTGCTGCATTGACAAGTGGTATGAGTGGTCATGTTACCAGTAGTGGCATCGATCCAGGGCGAGATGAGGACAGTGGGGACGCGCACGCCGAGGCGGTCAAACTTGAAGCGCCAGGGCTTGGGGCCGACGATGCCGTCGGGCGAGGGGACGTGGCGCACGGGCGTGGGCACGTGGTCGTAGAAGCCGCCGTGCTCGTCGTACGTGAGGATGAGGAGCATCTCGTGCCACTGCTTGGCCGCGCGGAACATCTCGTACACCTCCTTCATGAACCGCTGGCCCTCGGCGATGTCGTGCGACGGGTGGTCGTCATTGGCGGGGCGGCCGGCGATGTCGAAGTACGCGGGCTCCAGCACGACGTAGTTGGGCAGCAGGCCGAGGCGCGCGTGCAGGCGCAGCATCTCGTACGAGTGGAAGCGCGGCGCGTACTTGGGGCGGCGCAGGGAGCGCAGGAACAGCACGCTGGGCATGTTTTGGAAGTAGACGCCCCACGACAGGCCGCTCTCCTCCAGGCTGTCGTACAGCGTCTTCTGCGGGAAGCCGCGGACGAGGTCCGGGACGTGGTTGCCGGTGGCGCCATGCGACGTCGCGCTGTGGATGAACAGCCGGTTGGGCTGCGTGGACGCCGGCACGCTCGAGTGCCACGAGTCCACGACGGCAAACTGCGCGGCCAGCTCCGAGAGCACGGGCACGGCGGCGGGCCGGAACTGGCTCATCACGCGCGCGCCGAAGCCGGAAATCATGCTCTCCGCCTGCTGCACGAAGCCGTCCATGGGCGCCGGGTTTTGCGCGACGTGGCGCGACGAGTTGCCGCCGAACACCTGCTCGCGGATGGCCTGGAAGCTGTGGCCGGGGTCCGGGTCCACGAACTCGGCGAGGTCCTGCACGGGCACGCGCGGCGACCCGGGCAGCGACGCGTTGAGNCGGCCAGGTGCGCTTCGCTGAACCCCTCGAGCCGCGACCGCCGCCGCCGCCGCCGCCGCCGCCGCCGGCTCCGGCGAGCTCAATGGCGGCCGCCGGTGCTCCTGCTGGCGCGGTCGCAAGAGTCCTGAAGCAGCCACCAGCCTCCAGTTCTCCGCCCGTCAGCCCGTCAGCCGTCAGTCCTCGGCTGTCGGCCGTGAGCCGCCAGACGTGGTCCGTCAGCCATCAAGCCGTCAGCCGCCAAGCCGTCAAGCCGTCAAGCCGTCAGCCGTCAGCCTCGTCCAAATGCTCCACATTCATAAATTTTACAGCAGTGTGACTATTCGCCTAATCTTCTATACTGCGAATGAGTGCAGGGGCCGGAGGTGATGTCCATCGCCAAGAAGGCCCTCAAGGCGCTGGAGGAGTGCTCCGGCGTCGACTTCGATATCACCGACGCCCTGATTGGCAATGCGGCCATTGAGGCGACCGGGCACTCGCTGCCGCCTGAGACCGTGGAGCATTGCAAGGCCTGCGACGCCGTCCTGCTCGGCGGCATCGGGAGCAAGGTCACGGTCGAGGGCAACGAGGTGATCCTCTCACCTCGTTTATGAGCTTGGAACTCGCGTCATTAGCTCAAGCTATCACATCAGGGGCTGGGATGAAGTCACAGGTACAGCTGACTGACCGACCCACCGACACTGCGACCAAGTCTGAGGAACTTGGCGTGTCCATCTGCCTGGCCAAGGATCTTGTCTCGATTCCTTGTGGCAATACTTTGCAGAAGCAGTCTTACATACAGGGTTCATTGGTTTCAGTTAGATTGGGAAGTGTACAAGACATGAGCACAAAGTGGTTCTGTGCAGGCTGTTGGGTCTGTTTGGCATTCCAAAGGGCATCCTAGACTGATCAAGGCTTTAGCAGAAGCGCAGCAAGTCCAAGTCACTAGATGAGGACATTGGTAAGACTTGGACTCAGCGCCCACAAAGTCGTTATTTGATTGCAGGGCCCGCTGGGATCGCCGCTCCGCTCCCAGACGCTGCTGAAGCTGCGGGCAGAGATGGACCTCTTCTGGCAGCTTTCGCCCGCCTTGGCCTTCCCCCAGCTGGAGAAGGACTACCTGCTGAAGGCCGAGGTCATCCGCGGCACCGACCTCATCTTTGTCCGCGAAATCAGTGGTGGAATATACACCGGTGAACAGGTGACTCGGGGAGAGGCACCCATGTATCCAATGCACGCGCCTTGTGCGACGTGTTTTGCTTTTGCACGGAGGTTGGAGCCCTCTGGATGAGCCGCCTGGCGTGAAGCGAGTGTGCTCGCTTCTCTTGTGTCAGGGCAGGGAGCCGCTGCCAGGCGGAGATGAGCGGGCCTTCAGCACTGCTGCATACTCTAGCCAGGAAGTCGAGCGCATTGCTCGGGCTGCATTTGACATTGCGAGGGCCCGCAGCCGCCGCTTGACATCTGTCGACCTTGCCAACTACCTGGAAGTCAGCCGACTCTGGCGTGAGGTACTTCGCTCGCGATCCCTTGTTGTGGAAGCGGGGCCTGCTAACCGTAGTGCTTAGCATTCATATTGTGATTCATTTGACAGACTGGATATGTCTTGTAAGCACTGATCACTTGCTAGGAATATAGCTAATCAGATCATAAGACCAGATCATAGGATAAAGGTGCAGCTCTTTGGTGAGAGTTTTGCTCAAGCAATCGCAGATCAACTGTTGTGTCAGGTTGTGACCAGGGTTGGTGAAACAGAGTATCCGGATGTGGAGGTGCATCACGAGCTGGCTGACCTCTTTGCCAGCCGTCTTGTCCAGGTCTGTGATATAAGTCCACACCTTTGTGCCTATTGATTTGCCTATGTTCTCGCTTTCCTGTGGTAAGTTTAGCACGATATCAATGTATGTGAACGCTAACCTGTGAGGTGTACCAGCTCAAGGACAGAAGTCAGTTTGCTAGCTAGAGCTACAGCCCTTGTCTGCCACTTGGCTTTCCTAATCTTAAGTGATCGGAGCCTATTTGTGCTGCTTGAGAGCACTCCATGTACAGTCTCCCCTCTGAAGTTGTCATGAAAACCCCTCATTGGCTTCCATGGCATCTGTCCAGCGGCCTACAAAGTACGACGTAGTTGTGCTGGCGAATATGCTGGGTGATGTCCTGGTTGAGACAGCCAGGGGCATCACGGGTGGTGTCCGATTTGCTCCATCCGCGGAATTAAGCTCAGGGGACAAGCCTGGCCTCTTTGGGTAAACTCCTGCTGGCAGATTATCTAAGTGCTGAGGACATGCGTAACTGATGGTCAGTCTGTAGTCAAGGTCTAGGCATGTACTGAGACCTTCTCTCAGCTTCCAACAACACCTGCTCTCATGAGAGCTTACGAGGCAATCGCTCCTTGTCTTTGTCTTGTGAGTGAAGGTTAGCTGGTGAGCTTGGCGGAAGGGCGGCCAATCCCTTTGGACTTTTACGATCAGTTTCTATGATGCTCCGGTATCAACTCCAGCAGGTCCGATTTTCAATCTATCTTCTCCCTAAACCCTTCCACCCTAACCCTAAATACATAACTCTAGACCCTAAATCCTACACCTGCCAATGTGCTTGCCTGGCAAATGCTTAAGCCTAATCATCTTACCTCGCATCGGATCAGTGAACACTGCCAATGTGTTGTCACTCTATGAACACCCGTGATGACACCTAGTTGCTACTATCAGCCGGTGTTGGCAGACTTACTGCAGCAGGCCATGAGGTCGCTACTGGCGGATGGGGTCAGAACAGCCGACATGCAGTCAGGCCCGGGTGCCACGATTGCAAGTGCAGAAGAGATCGGTGACCGCTTGGTAGAAGCCATGGAGTAAGCGCTGGCCACCTTCTTTTGACTGCCTTTGCACTGTTTCGCCCTCACGTTGACATACTTTAATGTCAGGCTGTCCTCAAGATGAGCGAATTCAGTGTGCGCTGCCATCAGGCAAGTCAAACTTGCAAGTGACTCTGACGGTGACAGTTTCTGCACACTCATTGGCCTCTAAAGCCCCAAATCTTTTGCCGCTGCTCTCTTGTAACAGGTACTACCAGCACTTCAAAGTTGCTGGGAACCCCGTGGAAGTTGGAGAATAGAACAATTGCCTGAGCTTCTTTGGCAGGGCAGTGCCAAAGTGCAGCGACTCTACATGCTTGTCCAGCAAAGCCGGACTCTTTGTGCGCCCTGCCCTCCAAGACAGTGGCCGCTTATGTATTCATTCTTGGGATTGGCCTGCTTTGATAAAGCTGGACTTCCTATCTGTGGAGTAGATTAATTCTTACCTTAGTAATACCATCTGGATACTGTCTGCACAATCAGTCCGCCTAACCAGACCCACGCGCAAGATTCAAGGGTGCATCCTCATCAGCTTCAAGTGATGTTGGGGGTTCAAGCTGTAGATGCTCGATTGAGATGCTTGCGTTGCAGGAGTAATTTCACGTCTAAGCAGAGGGTTTAGAGAAGCAGGTACTATGAATTGGAAAGCCTACAGTGGGAGTGGCGAAGTCCGAGCGTGCGGGTTCTTGCATCGAATGACAAGCTCAGACTGGTGAAACAAGCAAGGTTTGGTTGCCAAGCGCAGCAGGCGTTAGGATCCTTTCAGAAGTTGACATGCGTTGGCACTGCTATGGCGGTGCCATTTAAGTGGGCAGAAGACATGAGGAGAGCGGCTTCAAGGGTTGCGGTCAAGACATGAGGAAAGCGCTTAATGGATGCAGCCACTAAGTAAATATAGAAATGGCTGCTGATGATATCTGATAAGTGGGACTCACTGCAGGGGGTGAGGCAAGGCGAGAGAGCTGTTGTCAAAGAGACGATGAGTCCATCTTTTGCACAAACTTCTTTACGTGAACACCAAGCGTATGACTTTTCTGACAAATTAGTAACACTTAATGTCTTGCAGTCGCTGTGGGTAGCCAGTCCAGAACACCTCACGTGGAGGGGAGCATTAGGATTCAAACTTCTTGAGGCCCAGGGTATAAGGGGTGTGATTTTTTACGGAAATGATGTTCATGCACGCGAATATACATTACAACATGCCAGACCAGATTGCACAGATCATCGTTAGGAGAAGGAAAGGGTGGGGCATTTGGTGGAGGACCCTCAAAGAAGCGAGACTCTTGCAGCAGAGGACGATGGCTGTGAGTGGCCAGCCCAGAAAAAGCATGAACAACGTTCAGAAGGGGCCAGAAAAGCGCTAAAGCGCAAAGCAAGTGGCCACTGGGTGCTCAAGATCCCCTAAAGGTTAGAGAAAAGAGAGAAGGCGCCCGGTGCTTAAAGAATTGAAAGGGAGGCCAAATCTAGCCTTACAAATGTCCTGTTAACTGGGAAATGAGCTGGCTAAGGGGGACACTAATTTCCCCGAGTGAGCACATGCATATCTGACAAGCTATACTGAGGAGCCAAACCACAACCACGGAAGCCACTAGCCTGGGCTAATATGCACGACCAGCACGCTGGTGAATCGCGAGTGCAAAAGAGAGTCTTCCAAGTTTCACAACCTTCGCCCTACTGGACGAGTCTTTCTCATCTCTCAAAGAAAGAAAACTCTTCCTATTGATGAGGTCCCCATGCCCAAGGCCACAAGCTCACCTGACGAGTCTCGTTACCATGCCATTCGCAAGCCCCCATCAAGCTACCCGGTGGCGTTAGGGGGACTCTCTCAAGGGCACATAAATTTCGCCACGTTGTGACGCACGTGGGGTGTCAGTCCGGGAGGTGGTCAGCCCCACGCAATCGGCCACGGACTTAGGACCGGCTTGGATGGGGCCTTCATTCTACTTTGAGGAGAGATTGGGGGTTGGGTAAGTTACTCAGTACTAAAACTATACGTATTGGGAGATGGAGTGATCCGGGTGTGGCAGTTTGCATTGTCTAGAGCAGGCTGTAGACGGAGCAGCTCTTCCAGATGAAGCTCTTCCACAGAAAGGGGCAGCTCTTCGAAGGCGAGGGCTGTGAAAAAGCCAGCCTCACACTATTGAACAAGGTCTAAAGAGGAAGAGAGCTGTTGCTTCTAGAGAGGAAGAGAGAGCAAGATTCAAGACAGTCGCCGCACTTGTGCATTCCTCCGAATAAATGAAACAGCTCTTCCAAAGCAAGGCGATGGCTGTGAGAGGCCAGCCCAGTACAAACAGCTCCTCCAAAGTCAGGCGATGGCTGTAAAAGGCACTAGAGGAAATGAACAAAACTTTAAAAAGTCCGGAAGTCGCAAGAACCTACTCTCCGTGCTTCTGCTCAAAGCAAACAGCTCTTCCGAAGTTAGGCGATGGCTGTAAGAGGCTACTTCAAAGAGAATGACAGGAAAACGGAAGGAAAGGAAGGAGTCGCAAAAGTAATTGACCAACAAGGGAGAAAGAGAAATAAGGCTTCCAGGGGTGCTGACTGTTGAGTACCGAGAGACCTTCCTTTGTAACTGAGCGAGCCTCCTCAGTCGAACCTAGAAGACTCTTCGTTTTCTGGGCTGAGCTGGAGGATAACCACAATACGCTTGCCTCCTTGAACACTTCTTCGGGCTGGCCTCTCACCTTGTTTTCCGGCAGCTAGTCTGTCGGATTTGAGGCTCCTCACTCGTCGTTATTGAAGAAAGTGCTCGCCCATTGAGGTTAGGTGCTGGAAAAGCCAGCCCAAAAAAGAAGAACAGAGTACGAGAAGGGGGCCAGGGGAAGCGCTAAGAAAAACAAGCACACAAAGAAACAAAGCAGCTACGAATCACTCAGTAACCCCTGCTAAGCAGCCGCAGATCAAGGATGCTGTTGAGTGCTTCATCCTAACCCAGTTCTGAGCTAGCGCTTATGGCCCTTTCGTAGTTTCAGTATTTTGTTTTGTGTTCGTTCTGGCTCTCTCTGGTTGGCGGCGGTCCCTGCATCATCGCCGATGTGGTGACAACTGACTGCGTCGACCGCCAATTCCACCAGATCGGCGTCGACTGCTGGGCACGCGGTCGGCCTGGCGGCCCGGGGCAAGGAGCGCGAATACGCGGATCAGCCGGTTGGTGAATTCGCGTCTCTGGCAATCGATCTCCGGAGCTTTCGGCAGCCGCTGGCTGGGTCTCGTCCAGCGGCTTGCCCGTCAGGCAATGACCGGCGGCCGGGTCTGCCAGGGGCGCTGCCAGGCTTCAAGGCCGCGGTTCGCTCGCCCAGGGGTTTTGTAACGAATGCTGTGGATCGCCAAGCCCGGGCTGCCGGCGGCGCAAG
>WELB01000336.1:72864-99739 GCA_009602725.1 Spirogloea muscicola | reverse complement strand
GGCGACGGCGGCCCGCAGGTGCAGGTGGCGCTGTGTCACGCTGCGGCCGCCCAGAGGCTGCTGCCGATGCAGCTGCTGCCGGCGCGCCTGCGCGAGGCCGCCGGCGGGCTGTGCCACATGAAGGCGCACGTGTTTGACGACAGCGTGCTGCTCACGGGCGCCAACCTCAGCGGCGCCTACTTCCGCGACCGCCAGGACCGCTACCTGCTCGTCGAGCGCGCGCCCGAGCTCGCAGCCCACGTCGCAGCGCTGGTGGACGCCGTCTCCTGCTTCTCCTACCGCCTTGTGCCCGACGGCACCCTGCTCGCCCCGGGCGCGTCGGCAGGGCTCGGCCCCAGCAGCTCCTGGGCGCGGCTCCGGGAGGGCGTGCGCGCGGCCCTGGAGCAGGCGACGGCGCCTGACCGCACCTTCCACCCGGTTCTCGCCGGTGCAGCCGCTGCCCAGCAGCCGGCCGCCAGCCCGGGTGCCGTCCCAGCCCGGGAGGCGGACACCTGGGCCGTGCCTGCCGTCCAGATGGGCTCGCTGGGCCTCCGGCAGGACCAGGAGTGCACCGTGGAGCTCCTGAGGCGCGTGCCCCCGTCCTCGCACGTCCTCTTCTCCTCCGCCTACTTCAATCTCACCGCTGACCTCGAGGCGGCGCTCCTCGGGGTCGCAACCTCCTCCACGGTCGACATTCTCACGGCCTCCCCAAGTGTAAGCCCCCGACATCAGAAACCACCGCGCATACCGCTCTACGAAGCTTGCCAGCATGCCGCCATCCCGGGCTTTGAAGAGGTGCTGGCTCGGGGGCTTGCATAGGGTGTAGGTTTTAGGGTTCAGGAATTCCTTCTATGAAGGTCACCAGCCGACCATCGTCTCCACCATCGACCATGTGCTCCATCGTCTTTAAGCTAAGCTGTTGATTGTGTCCCAGATTAGTTTGCGTCGCCCACCCCTTNCCCCCCCCCCCCCCCCTTTCCCTCCCCTTCCAAGTGCAAGCTGGCAATGACTCCTATCCTCGATCATGTGGCGGAGTGCCTGCAGGCAAACGGCTTTTATGGATCCAGAGGACCTTCAGGCCTCATTCCAGCTGCATACTCCTTCCTCGAGCAACGCTTCCTGTGCAAAGCAATGGCGAGTAACATTGTCCGCAATGACGACGAGGACGACCTCCGATCAGGCTTGCAGATGTTGGAATACAAGCAGCCAGGGTGGACCTTCCACGCCAAGGGGCTCTGGGTGAGCTCCACCAAGGGCGAGGCACCCTACGTGACTGCAATCGGCAGCCCGAACTATGGGTACCGATCTCAAGAGAGAGACCTTGAGGCTCAATTCACACTTGTAACATCGAACCCGAGCCTGCAAGCTGCGCTGCGGGAGGAAATGGACAATGTGCGCATGCATTCCCATGTGGTGCATCTTGAAGAGCTTAAACAGGCTGACCGGAGTGCCAGCCTGCCGCTGCAAGTTGCCACATTGGCTCTGCACAAATGGCTGTGATCTCCCCGCCCCCCGGCCCTCCCCACCCCTCCTCCCTTACCTTGTGGGACTGTGTTGCTATCCTTTTGACGTGCTATATCAAGTTGTGATGTGACGGGTGGTTACATCGAGGAGTTGGCTGCAGCAAAGTGCCTCGAGCGGGGACATGCAGTGTGAGCAAGATGCACGGAAGCGCACAGGGCTCAGGCTGAAGGATGTTGTGCAATCTCCTGTCGGTTGTTCTTTGGTATTAATGTGACGAGGTTGCAAAGTTGGCTGAAGTGTGGATTCTTACGGCGCGTCGTGCCAAAATAGCTGTGAATGCCGTTCCTCTCACCCAGCGTTCGGCCAGAAAATGTACACATCTGTTGTGCCATACCTGGCGTCAGCTCGCAAAAGCATCCTGCTGCCTGCCGCCACTGGCATCGGCGCCCAGCCCTGATCTTATGCTCACACCGCGAGATCAAGCCTGAATTGGTGCGCCCCGCACCAATCGAGTCGACGCTTTGTGAAGATTCTTCCACATATATATCGTCATGGAGTGAGTGACCGAGATCCTGAATAATCTCAATCCAGAAGGCCCGTGAACCGACGTAATTCCACGGCCCTTGCGATCGTCAGGAATAGCTGTTCGTCACAGTGAGTATCGTCAAGGTATTTTGCAGTCCTGCCTACTCACCGACCACTTCAGCCCCTCCCTTTTGCAGAAGTCATGGAGACTCCTGCTAACCTGTCTTTTGCACCTTCCGACCGTTTCAGACCTTGACATTGACATTGGATTGGCCTGGCCTCTCACAGCCATTGCCTTTCACCAAATGAGCTGTTTCTCTGTGACACAACATCCACCCGCTTGGGACACGGGAATCTGGAATGCGTAGCTACCTTGGGCCCACACCAGAGCATAAGATTATTATTTTAAGCAGATACCCAGGTGTTTTGGGATGCCTAGCACTTATTATTGCAGGCTCCTATGACAGCGAGCACGGGATGTAGGTTGACTGGCCTCTACGGCTCTCTTTGGAACTTTATTTGCAAAGTGCCTTAGGTACACCTATATTCCAAGGCGTATGGCTAGGTATTCGCAGATCCCAAGCCTTAAATTGATGATCGAAATCGTGGTATTACCCGCGCAAAAGCGCGTTCACTTTTGACAATATGATGAAGATTACAGAGGCATCGGTGCACTCAGCATTATTAGGCCCTCCTAAGACTCCCGTAGAGGACAAGGTGCTGTTCATGGTTGATCCAAGTGGAGAGCTTGAGTGGGTCATGAAGAACGGCGTGGACCTAGATGCAATACCCGAGTGGGTCTTATCTCCCAAGACACCGAACGTCAGGATGATGTACGAAGCAAGCTGTGGTCTGCTCTACTGCACCGCTACTGCAGCGAGCACACTTATATGTTATAACATGAAGTATGAGAGCATGGGCACATTCTACGGTGTAGACCTTGCAATCATGCTGAGCATAATGGGTGCAAACTACTGTAGTGGCGGTATCACACTTATATGTCATAACATAAAGTACGCGAGAATGGGCACATTCTACATTGTAGACCTTGCAATCATGCTGAGCATGATGGGTGCAAGCTACTGGAGTTCCTACCATCTCTCCTGTTGTACCGAGTATAACTGCCTCCGTGGCTTTCTTGCACATTATATCGACTATCTCTTCCTTGTCCTTCCTCATAAAAGGTGTGCCATCATCGAGCTTACGCTCTATACTGCATGATTTGCCCAGGACCCCCTCTATAGGCTGCCCCACAGTCATCCTGCTCGGTCGGCTACAGGGCTGGATTGTCAATGCAGCAGCGATGGCTTTGACAGATGCCTGGAAACTTGACACCTCATCACACTGACGATAAAGTGGCCGTCAGTGCCGCAGGAAAGGGCCGACAGATGCCTTGAGACGGACGATTCACCAGGCTGACGATTGGGGAAGTTGGTTTCCACCTTCAGCTGAGAGCGACGCTGTAGAGAACCTCGGCCTGCATACGCAGTTAGGGTGAGCAGTCCTCATTGAATTCGGCTGTAGGGGGTTTAGGGACCAACCCACTACACTGGCAAAGCACTAGCGCATAGGCGCAGCGGAAGACAGGCCCTGTGGCGTCGCCGTCCGGCGGCGACTCCACCTCCTGGTCGCAGGCCGGCGCAGCAGGCCTCGCAGGGCGGTGCGGCGGCGGCTGCGGCGGCGAGCAGCAGCAAGACTGCTCTTGGGCTTCCCTGGTTCGAACTCCTGTCGAGCCTCAGCCCCAAGGCTCCTCGGACCCACTTCCAGGACCCTAGCCTCTCTGATTTGCGGCTGCTTAGCAGGGGTTACTGAGTAATTTGTAGCTGCTTTCTTTCTTTGTGTGCTTTGGTTTCTTAGCGCTTCCTCTGGCTTCCTCTGGCCCCCTTCTCGTTCTTTGTTCATTCTTTTTTGGGCTGGCTTGTCCAGCCCCTATCCTCAATGGGCGAGCCCTTTCCTCGTGCTTCCCCGTGCCACCCCCCCTCCAGGGGTGTGAGCGGGTCGCCCCATGGCCCGCCTTGTGGCAGGCCAAAGATCCTCCCCTGAACGGGCGGATCCTGGCGAGGGGTATTTTAGGACGGGCGGGGCCCGCCTCTGGGCGGGCCGCTTGCCCGGCCAGCCAGCCCGCCACCTGGCGGGCCACTTGGCCCAAATAGTCGGTCATGTAACAACAGAGCCGAGTGGCTTAAACATACGGCCGGTACATTACAGACGCAACCCGGAGTCGTGACGCGCGACGACAGCTTGGTGCTGGCGCTGGAACGACGACTGGAGGTGGCAGCTTGGTAGACAACCTTGACGGTGTCTTTGGCAGTCGTTGATGTCGATGTGAGCAATAGACGGCTCACAATAGCCGTCAGTTGCTGTTGACGGGGCATGGACGGGGGACCGTCGGTATGACCCAATGGCGGATGTACGGATAGATTGTTGATTGTAGACCGTCGAATAGCCGTCACGGACTGGTCGTCAACAAAGATCCGTCGGTGCCACTTTTCCCCCCCAAGCCCTTATGGCCGGGCTCGCAATCCGTTGGGCTATTTAGTGTTCGCTCGGCTTGAGGGTGAGCTTGTATTGGGAATGTGACGTCCTGATAAACGCAGTTAGGGGTTAGTACGTCCTTATTGAGTTCGAGCCTAGGGAGTTAGGAACTACCCCCCTACATAGTGGAGCGCCAGCACACATGGTGTACTCAAGTGCATCACATAGCACAGCGGAAGTCTTACCCTGAGGCGCCGCCAGAAGGCGGCGACTCTACCGAGGGTCTGGTTTAGTAGCTATCCCCAGATGGGGCGCAACCATAGCACTTACGGATAGCCGGCAATATCCGCAGCGACGAGCTGCGGCGACGGGCTGGGCAGCAGACGGCAGCAGCAGGGCTGGGGCGGCGGCTGCGGCAGCAGGCAAGCAGGGCTATGCCTCTCTCTGGGCGTCACTGGTCCGACTGAAGAGCCTGGCCTCGGCCTACTACTTATAGCGTTCCACCTGCCACCCCTCACCTGAGGGTGTGACGAGGGTAGCCCCAAGGTCCGGCCCCCTGAGGAGCGGATCCGCACAATGGGGATACAAGTGGCGCGGGTAGCCCCCAAGGTCCGGCCCCTGGAAGAGCGGACCCGCACAATGAGGATAGGGGGGGGCGTGCCGCGCGTACTGCGGGCTGCGCGTGGCGCAAGCCTGACGAACAGGGATACAAGTCCAGGGGACTGGCGCGTGGCGCGCGTGACTGGCGCGTGGCGCGCGTGAAGCGCGCGTGAAGCGCACTTACCGGAAATGTTTGGCTCCTACAAAAGGGGGGACGTTACAGGGAAGATGGGTAAGTTCTTCACCCCCTTAGGCTCACCAGCCTTTGTAGCGGATCAGCTACAGGCACGGCTGCAGGAGCACCTCTAGCCGGCGGACCGCCTCCAAGAGCTACAAGACATGCAGCTGACGATCGTTATCTAAATCGGTGCTTTGCACAGCGGCCGCACTACCTGGCCCGCGTCCTCCCTCACTCTCCGGCGGCGAAGGGCGGCGTACGCGTCCTTCAACGCCGGCATCCTGGCGAGCGCGGCAACCCTCGTCCAGCACCCGGACTTCCTCACCTCGCCAGCCGCTCTGCTGCAGGCTAGCCTGCCAGTCAGCTGCGGCAGCTTGGCCTGCCGCATACTTGCCGGCGCCTGTAAGGTGGCATACCTGGGCAGCTGGGCGCATGTCGCCGCTTCCCTCTGCCAGCGCTTCCTCGTACACGGCAATCGCGCCCTAGATCGGGCGGCAGCTGAAGTGGAGATCGGGCTGCTGCCCTTCCAGGCAGTTGTCCGCTCTGCCCGCGATGGGCTGCTGGCGGCCCACCCCGACTTGTCGCTGCGGGCAGTTCCATCCGAATACCTCGCCCACACCCCCGACCTGCGTGCCCAGGCACGCTACATGGCGTTGGTGAAGAAGGTGGCATTCGACCCAGGCGGTGGCGCTCCTTCCCGAGCGCGACCTTTGTGGGCGCGCCTGGCTCCTGTCGGCTTCCTCCCCCGGGGCGGCGGCGTCGTTAACAGCCCTCCCAATCTATGCTCCGTTCACCATGCCCGACGCGGTCTTTGGACGGCTGTCACCGGCTCCTGGGCCTCCTCCCCACCTGCGTCGTTGGTGTGGTGCAATGCGAACGCAGAGCCCGCAACGCCGACGCTGCGGAGCTGGCTGCGCACATGCTCCGCTGTGTGCTCGGGGGCGAGCGGACCGGGTCCCATCCCACGACCTCTTACGGGACGGCGTGTACGGCGCTCTTTGGAAGCTGGCTACACAGTGGCGGTGGGAGATACATCTGTCATGCCCATCCAGCTGGGGGCGGACGGTCAGCTCCTTACACGGCGCGCGGACCTGGTCGCCATTCCGCCTGAAGGGGGCCCCCGCATCATTGCGGATGTGGTAAATGCCGACTACGTCGACTCCGCCAGCCCCACCAAAGCGGCGTTGACAGCATGGCACGCGGTCGGCACGGCGGCTCGGGGCAAGGAGCGCAAGTATGCGGATCTTCGAGTTGAAGATGAGTTCGCGGCACTCGCAATCGACGTGCACGGGGTCTTCGGCAGGCGCTGACTGGCCCTCCTGCAGCGGCTTGCCCGGCAGGCCACCATTGGCGGTGGGTCAGCCAGGGGAGCTGCCGGGCTTAAACGCTGCCAGCTCGCTCGCGCAAGTCTTCCGTATGCCGGCTCTGCGTCTCTCTCCAGCGCTCCCTGGCTCACGCAGTCCACTCGCGCGCAGGCCGCGCTATGGCTGCTGTAGTGACCCGGCCCCTGTTCACAGGCAATTAGGCGGTAAAGTCGTGATTGGGTTTAGGACGTAGGGATTTAGGAGCAAACCCCTACACCGTGAAGTACCTCGCGCCTCGCTGCGCACAGGAAGTCTTGCCCTGTGGCGCCGCGGCGTATCCACCTCTCGGGCCCAGCCCGCAGCTAGCCCACCAAGGGCCGGCCACGGACGCCTCGCAGCGGGTCGGCAGCGTCCTGCCGGCGACATGCTGCGGCAGCAGGCGCAGCAGCAGAGCTGCGCCTCTCTCAGGGCTTCACAGATCCGTACTGGCTATCGGTGTCTCTGCCCCTCCCAGACTCCTAGTGCTCCCGGTGCCGCCCCCTCCAGGGGCGCATGTGGATCTCCTCAAGGCCCACCCCGAGGGGCGGGCCGAAGGAGGCCCGTCCCGAGGGGCAGACCTGTCGAGGGAAAGCCTGGCCAGCAGGGCGGGCCGCACGAGGTTCACCCCGGGGGTCGATGTGATGAACCAGCCGTTTGCTCAAGCCACATGGCTCTGTTGGCATTACATGACCGGCCATTCGGGACAAGTGGCCCGCCAGGTGGTGGGCTGGCTTGCCGGGCAAGTGGCCCGCCCAGAGGCGGGCCCCGCCCGTTCAGAAATACCCCTCGCTAGGACCCGCCCGTTCAAGGCAAAATCTTTGGCCCGCCGCAAGGCAGGCCATGGGGCGACCCGCTCACACCCCTGGAGGGGGGGTGGCACGGGGAAGCACGAAGAGCCTTGGGGCTGAGGCTCGACATGAGTTCGAATCGGTGAAGCCCCTTGCCGCTGCTCGCCGCCGTAGCCGCCGCCGTACCCTGCTGCGGGGCCTGCTGCGCCGGCCAGCGCTCCCAGGAGGTGGAGTCGCTGCCTGACGGCGGCGCCACGGGCCTGTCTTCCGCTGCGCCGATGCGCTAGTGCTTTGCCTGTGTAGTGGGAAGGTTCCTAAAACCCCCTACAGCCGAACTCAACAAGGACTGCTCACTCTAACTGCGTGTGTAGGGCGAGGTTTCTTACAGTCGACCTCTCGGAAGGCCCCACGATGGGGGGCCAACCTGTCGGACCAGCCCACGCCGGGGGGGCCAACCTGTCGAGGCGCCAAGGTGGACACCGCGCCACCGAGGCCCTCGTGCGCGACCACCTGGCCAGGCCAGGTAGGTCACGTGCCCATCAGGGAAGCGTAACCATCTGGCTTAAGTGGGAACGTTACAGCTGCTGCCTCTGGGTCTCGAGGGAGTGCCTCTTTGCCAGCTGCGAATTACTTGGGCTTGCTGCTGCTCACTCGTGGATACTGAGCTTCCATCTGCAGTAGTCGTGTGTCTGGCTGTAGGCGTCTTCCGGCTCTTTGGACCTTGACCACTTCTTTGGGCTGGCCTTTCCCAGCCCCTTACTTTCGTTGGGAGCGCACTTTCTTCACTCACTTACCCTCGGACCCTGGACCCTTGCCCCAGCAGTAGCCGTTGCTCATTTGACCGTTGCGGACCCATCCCAGTGCCTTCCCGCTTTCCTCGCTCCGCCGGTAGCCCGGGCTTGGCAATCTGCAGCATTCGTGACAGTATGTGCGCAGCACTTCATGTGCTCGAACTCAAGCTTGTGTGCAGAACCACTTATAACGCCCAAACACTACGCTCGTGGACAATGTGGTGCTTCAAAGCACCGCTGCATACCAAACACGGCATATGCGTCTGTCCACCTGCTTTTCGTGGCTGGACCTCCTGCGGGCCATCGATTGTCGGCAGGGCCAGCAAGGTGAGCTGCCCGGCGTCAACTGCCCCCTGCCCGCTTGCCGGGACTGTGACGTCCTGATCCCTATACACGCAGTTCGGGGTTAGTACGTCCTTATTGAGTTCGAACCTAGGGGGTTTAGGAACTACCCCCCTACATAGTGGTGCGCCAACGCACACGGTGCACTCAAGTGCATCACATAGCACAGCGGAAGTCTTACCCTGAGGCGCCGCCAGAAGGCGGCAACTCTACAGAGGGTCTGGAATTAGTAGCTGGCCCCAGACGGGGCGCAATCGTGGCACTTACGGAGAGCCGGCGATGTCCGCAGCGACGGACTGTGGCGACGCGCTGGGCAGCAGACGGCAGCAGCAGAGCTGGGGCGGCGGCTGCGCCAGGGCTGTGCCTCTCTCTGGGCGTCACTGGCTCGACTGAAGAGTCTGGCCTCGGCCTACTACTTATAGCGTTCCACCTGCCACCCCTCCCCTGAGGGTGTGACGAGGGTAGCCCCAAGGTCCGGCCCCCGGAGGGGCGGACCCGCACAATGGGGATACGACTGGCGCGGGTAGCCCCCAAGGTCCGGCTCCTGGAAGAGCGGACCCGCACAATGAGGATACGGGGGGGCGTGCCGCGCGTACTGCGGGCTGCGCGTGGCGCGAGCCTGACGAACGGGATACAAGTCCAGGGGACTGGCGCGTGTCAGGCGTGACTGGCGCGTGGCGCGCTTGACTGGCGCGTGATGCGCGTGAAGCGCATGTGAGGCCGCTTGCCGGATCCATTTTAGCTCTTACAAACGGGGGCACGTTACAGGGTGCTTGCCACATACGGCTGTCCGGCTCCTTCCAAGGTTCCCTGGCCGACGCAGTGCACTTGCGGGCAGGCCGCACTTTGGCTGCTATTTATGAGTTTCGTCTGGTGCCTCATCTCCAGCTGCACATCTGCCAACTTGCGGCTGCCGACTTGGGGTCTTGAAACCCCATCAGATCCCCTCCATTGTAGTCGCTTGCATAGCTGTATGGTTTTGGCGCCTTTCGGGCATTTGGACCTTGTCCATTCTTCTTCCTGGGCTGCTCATTCACAGCCCCCGCTTCTCCGCCCACTTTGGAAGAGCTCAGATTTCCCGAAAACAGAAGGCCCATGCACTACACCACCGTGCACTTAACGTTTCTAGCTACTTAACGGTGGCGCTTTCATTCTCTTGTCTGTGACACCTCCAGCTTTCTCGACCATGGAGTATCGTGACCTACCTCGCCAGTTGGCTATATGTGTCAGGACAGCCCAAGTGCAACTCAAAGACGAACGTGTGCTTCTATACAGGTCTAGCATGGCCGATTGCAACTAAAAGGTAGTCTCCATACTGTCAGCCAGCGAGTCTATTCGGTGCGCTCACCACCGAGGGTGTGGGTGTGCAGCAAATGCACATGTCATGCATCCTTTGCAGTCTCTGCAAGCGATCCGGCAAATGCAAATTCCCTTACACACAAGGTTCTTAGGAGAGTACTGAGTCAAAGAAATATATATAGAAATGTCCACCTAAGTGGTAGATTGTTGCCCGGTAGCAGCAAGCAGCGAGGTGGTGGTAGCACGCAACAGAGAGCTGAAAAATTGGGTCGCCTCGACTTAACGATTGGCAGATACGACTAGTGGTGTAACGTTCCCACTGTTTGTGAGCATTAAACCGGGTGATTAGGCTTACCTGATTGGCACGTGACCGAATTTGTAACGTTCCCAGGTTTTTGAGCGCCTAACGGTGTCGTTACCGCTAATATGATGTTCTTTTGGCCATTCGTACCGTTCGACGGTACGCACCGCCCTGGCACTCGTGCCGTTGTCGTTTCGTCCGGGCTCGTCCGGGTGGCCTGGCATGCTCCCGTCATGCTCCGTCAGCCATGCTCGGCGGCATGCGTGGGCCCGGACGCCACCGGCGGCATGTGCGGCCGCGGCCATGCCTGGCGGCATGCTCTATGACTTCTCTGTCCCTAATCACATAGTTAGAGTCAGATCGTCCTGTTTGGGTTTCGGACATAGGGTGTTTGGGAGACAACCCCCTCACAGAGTGGAACGCCAGCGCACACAGCGCACACGTACGCGCACACAGCGCAGCGGAAGTCTTACCCTGAGGCACCGCCGGAAGGCGGCGACTCACCGAGGGTCAGCAGCTGTCCCCGCAAAAGGCGCGGCCATGGTACTTACAGAGAGCCGGCGAGGCCCGCAGCGACGAGCTGCGGCGACGGGCTGAGCAGCAGGCGGCAGCAGCAGAGCTGTGGCGGCGACTGCGGCAGCAGGCAGCAGCAGGGCTGTGCCTCTCTTGGCGTCACGGGTCCGACTGAGGAGTCTGGCCTCTGCCTACTACTGATAAGCGTTCCATCTGCCACCCCTCCCTCGAGGGTGTGACGAGGGCTGCCCCAAGGTCCTCCCCCGGAGGGGCGGGCCTGACAAGGGAATCGACGGATCTGCCGGACGCTGCCGCGCGCGAGCGAAGCAGCGCCTGGCGGATGGAGACAACTCCAGGACGATGCCGCGCGCGAGCGAAGCAGCGCCTCTCGGACAGTACGACTGGCGGACGATGCCGCGCGGTACGAAGCCCGGGCTTCGGACCGTACTTAGCTACACGGGGTGTAGCAGACGACCCGCACCGTTTGGGACTCCCAAACGGTAGATACGATACGATCATGTAAGGTTACCGGCACCGTTGGCACTCTCAAACGGTGGGAACGTTACATGCCCCGCCGCGGCCATGCTCGGTGCCATGGCGCCTGCTGGAGACAGCTCATGGTTCCCTCGTCAGGCACGCTCCTCGCGGGCGAGCCTTGGGACGACCCCCATACATCCTGGAGGGAGGGTGGCACGGAGAAGCACTTACTTGCTATTGCACGGAGCAGAGAGAGACCTGACCTCCGGCCGGGGACTCAGTGAAGCTCTGAGAGGCGCAGCCTAGCGGCTGCCTGCTGCTGCAGACCGCTGCCGCGCGCGGCTCGTTGCCGGCTCTGCTGTGGAGACCTTGGCGGCGTCTCGCGGGAAGTAAGTCTGCAGCGGGTGTCCATGGGTGGAGCTGCTGCTTAGTGGCAGCACCACAGGGCAAGTCTTCCGCTGTGTCGGAGTGCTTCCTCGTGGCGGGTGGTTGTCCCTGAATCCCCAAGAACTCAATCCAACAAGGACGCATTCGGCTCTAATCTGCTTGTTTAGGTCCGAACGTGACAGACCTGGCCCGGCCAGGTGGTCCCGCACGGGGGCCTCGGTGGCTCGGTAACCACCCTGGAATCCGCAGCTTTCACACACAAGTCAGGCTTAGACTCGTCATTTAACGCCACCATCACAAAAAATGCCATCTGAACAGTGTTCTTGTGAATCAATCGCTTCATCTGCATGGCGGACAGCAGAATGGAAGCCCCTGCCGCCAGCGGCGGTGCACAGGGGAGCTGTATGCAAAGGACAAAGCGCCGTGCGCCACGTTGTGCACTGCAACTTTGGCGTTCAAAATCAAGGCAAGCTGATGTGGCACAAAGCCAGTCATCTCCCAATATCACATCAAAGGCGACGGTCAACGCAATTGCGTAACAAAGCACCTCGGCTTTACAATGTTGGATGCGAATGCGAACCTTTCACAGGCCCAATACATCGGTGGGGTGGCCATCGGCCAATGTCACTCTACGTTAGCCATCTGCTTGCAAATGCAAGCCAGTGGAGCACACCAAAACCCTGTTTACGAAGGACACTGAGGCCCCTGAGTCTATGAGGATCCTAGCTGGCGCCTTAGCAACCAGCCCCTCAAAAAGCATAGTGTGTCCCCCATGGACACTGCTACCGAGGAATGGGGTGCGAGCGACATATGCCCTGACCGCTGTCGGGTAAGGCCTAGGCTGAGTGGCATCGACACTACGCCGAAGGAGCCTGTGTCCCGCCTCGTGCGAGCACAACTGTAATGAAACAGCCGTCTGGTTAAGCCACATGGCTCTGTTGGCATTACATGACCGACTATTGGGCCAGGTGCCCTGCCAGCTGCCAGGCTGGCTGGCCGGTGGCCCGCCCGGGTGCGGGCCCCGCCCGTCCGGAAGTACCCCTCAAGGATCCGCCCAGCCAAGGGAGGATCTTTGGGCCTGCCGCAAGGCGGGCCTTGGGCGGACCTGCTCACACCCCTGGAGGGGGGGTGGCACGGGGAAGCACCAAGGAGCCTCAGGGGCAGAGGCTCATCAATCAGTTGGAGCCGAGGAAGCCTTGGAGCAGCCTTGCCGCTGCTCGCCGCCGCAGCCGCCGCCGCACTGCGCTGCGGGGCCTGCTGCGCCGGCCTGCGCCCAGGAGGTGGAGTCGCCGTCAAGGCGGCGCCACAGGGGCCTGTCTTCCGCTGCGCTATGCGCTAGTGCTTCCTGGTGTAGTGGGTTGGCTCCTAAACCCCCCTTGCTCGAATACAATAAGGACTCTCTCTCTCTAACTGCGTGTTCAGGGCGAGATTCCTTACAATTGGTATCAGAGGTGGTCTTGCATTCATCGTGCTTGTGACTTTTTGTGCTCGCTGATGATGCAAGGATCTCCTTGATGTTCTGGCCTGACTTTTTTTCTGTCGAAGTTGAAGTGCTTGCCAGACGTTGGTCCGTGGGACGGCTCCTCTGACGCGCCCGGTGCAGAGGCATCTTTGCGCAGAGCCGGCAACGACCAACACCACATTGCGGACTGATCCTCCAGGACCACTTGCTGTGTTCGCTCCTTTTGAGGTGAAGCTTGGGCTTGCAGCTTTGTGTGGTGAGGTCAGTCGTGTGCCCAGCGTTGCTCGCGAGCATCGGTCTTGGTCACATCGCGGCTGTCTGCCTGCCCGTTGATTGAGGTGTGGATTTGTGGATTTGTGCGCTGCCTTGCTTGCTCGCTCGCTGCTGCAGCAGTCTTGCGATGTCTTGTATTGCAGTATGGAGGGTGTAGTCTGCTGACTGCCGGAGCTGAATTGATCCTTCAGTGTCCCTCAGACAGAATGGCTTCACGGACCTCCAGCGCAAGATCCGGCCCTCGGGCTGCGGCGCGGTTGGCTGCGGATGCAGCGGCTGCAGAAGCGCGGTCGGCTGCGGATGCAGCGGCTGCAGAGGCGCAGTTGGCTGCGGATGCCGCGGCTGCCGCGGAGCGGACCGCTGTGGATGCCGTGGCTGCCGCGGAGCAGAACGCTGTGGATGCAGCGGCTGCTCTAGCACGGCCGGCTGTGGACTCAGCGGCTGGGGCAGGGCCAGATACTGTGGATGCAGTGGCTGCTGCGGGGCAAGCCCTGGAGGGGCACGCCGAGCTCGGAGCCGAAGGCAACGAGGGCTTATCGGCTGAGGAGGTGCGCCGGATGGCCCTTCTCGAGCAGGACTTGGCAGCAACCAAGCTGACGGCGGACCCAGCGCAATACCGGCTCAACGCAAGGATTTGCACGGAGCAGCGGTCCCTCCTCGTCCGGCAGCGCGCCACAGAGCGGCACATGCAAGAGGTGGATTCCTCGGTGCATTTGGTGCGGAAGAGCAACGGCCCCCCGGAGCATGGACTTGCTCGGGCGCATGCACCCCGGCAATACTCCGGTCACTGCGACCGAGGTGGGTGCCAGCCTTGGCTCGACGAAATGGACGGATGGTTGGTCTGCTCGCTCACGACGGCGGAGGCCCGCGTGCCCCTCGCGTCAACCTACCTCGTCGGGGAGCCAAGAGAATGGTGGAATTCCATCAAGAGGGGCGAGACGCCTGCAGAGTACGACCGATGGGAGTTCTTCTGCAAATCTCTCTTGGCCACATATGAGGACCCTCACGAGGAGCTGCGTGCCCGTGACGACCTCGATGCTCTCCACATGGAGGGTGAAGGCAAGGAGGCTTTTGAGGCTTATCTGCGGACCTTCAGGCTTCTGCTCTCCAAGCTCCACACCGAGCCCATGCGGCCGATAAGGCAATGCCAACGCTTCAAGGCTGGACTGCTTAAGCGTTGTCGCGACGCCGTCGCGGTGGATTCCGCAACGGCGAAGCAGCTCACTGACTTCACAATGATGGTGGAGCACGCCCGCAAGGTGCTCGGCACGGTCAATCTTGCAGGTCCGAGCAAGCGGCCCCTGCTGCAGGCAGGCGGTCCTGATGCAGACCGATGCAACAGGCGGTTCCAACCACGCCAAGGTTCGAACGCGCGTCCACAAGGCGGTTTTCCCAAGCCGCGCGTGGAGGGAGCTGGATGCTTCAAGCGGGGAGCTGGGCCACATGTCCAGGGACTGCACGGCGGCCTCTGCGGGGCCACGTCCACAGCGCCCGATGGGCCGGGACAAGGGCGGCTTCAAAGGGAAGCGTGAGTGCCTAACCTTGGCCTCTGAAAGCCACATCATCCAGCCAGACGCACTTGAGCTGTTTGATCTTGCTGGCATTGCTTGCCCGCCAACCGTGCCGGTTGTGCGCTCCATCTCTGCTTTATTGCAAGGCCTGGAGGCGGAGGGCCTCTATTTGTGTGGGTTGCCCACAATGCTTTGCAAATGGCTGCTGATGTTTACTTGAGCTGGCCTGAGCGCCGTGAGGCTGAAGAAATGCTGTTCTTCATTGTGCCGCAGAGGCGCGGCGTACCTAATCGAGCTCCGCTGGGGATGGACCTGCTGTCCTCGCACGAGGCAGGCCACACGCTCCTCAGGCGTAGCGTTGATGCTTATGAGCATAGGCCTTACCCGACCTCGGTCCGGGTCTACGTCGCTCGCACCCCATTTCTTGGCAGCGTCCATGGTGGACATACTATGCTGTTTGAGGGGCTGGTTGCTTCGGCACCAGCTAGGTTCCTCGTAGACTCAGGGGCCTCAGTGTCCTTCGTGAGTAGGGATTTGGTGGGCCCCGCTGGCTTGCATTTGCAAGCAGACGGTCTATCTAGAGTGACATTGGCCGATGGCCACCCCACCAATGTGCTGGGTTTGTGCTCAATTCCAATTCGCATTCAGCAATATAAAGCCGAGGTGCTTTGCTACGCAATTGCGTTGTCCGTCGCTTTTGATGTCATATTGGGAGATGATTGGCTTCGTGCCACATCAGCATGCCTTGACTATGAACGCCAAACTTGCACGGTACAACGTGACGCACGGCGCCTTGTCCTTTGCAAGCAGCTTCCCTGTGCACCGCCGCTGGCGGCAGGGGCTCCCATTCTGCTGTCCGCCATGCAGATGAAGCGGCTGATTCACAAGAACACTGTCGAGACGGCATTTCTTGTGATGGTGGCGTTCAATTATGACGAGTCCAAGCCTGACTTGTGTGTGAATGCTGCGGATTCACATGGCGGACTTCTTGATAAGCTGCTGGATGAGTTTGCGGACGTTTTCCCCGACTCTCTTCCGGACGGTCTTCCTCCTCACCGAGGTGTGGCTCACACAATCCCATTGGAGCCAGGCGCTCACCCGCCTTACCGTCCCATGTACCGGCTTAGCCCTCTCGAATTTCGAGAGATGCAATCCCAGGTTGAGGACCTGCTGGCGAAGGGCTATATTGAGACTTCTCAGTCGCCATACGGAGCACCCATTCTCTTTGTCAAGAAGAAGGATCGCACTCTACGGATGTGCATCGATTATCGGGCTTTGAACAAGCTTACCATCAAGAATCGATATCCATTGCCTCGAATAGATGATCTGTTCGATTGGCTCGCAGGGGCTACGGTGTTTAGCTCCCTGGACCTGGCAAGTGGGTATCATCAAATTCGAATCACGCCTGCAGATGTTCCGAAGTCAGCGTTTCGGACGCCGCTTGGACATTTTCAGTTCAAAGTGCTGAGCTTTGGTCTAACCAATGCACCGGCGACTTTCCAGGCGGTGATGTCGAGGGTCTTTGGCCCCTTGCTCTATCATTTTGTGCTGGTATATCTGGACGATGTCCTCGTGTTCAGCAAAACACCTGAGGATCACGCGAAGCACCTGCGCCAAGTGCTGCAGCTGCTGCGTGACAATCACTTGTACGCAAAGCGGTCCACGTGCGCATTTAACCAGCCAGAATTGACATACCTCGAGCATGTCGTAGGCAAGGACGGAATACGTGTTGATCCCAAAAAGACTTCGGTCGTATGGGATTGGCCTGTGCCAAAGACGGACCCTGCATTGCGTCCTTTTTGGGCTTTGCAAACTACTTTCGAAAGTTCCTACAAGGCTATGGGAACTTGGCACTTCCTCTTACGAAGTTGACTCGTAAGGACGTACCTTGGGAATGGTCGTCGGAATGCCAGAGTGCATTCGAGGGAATCCAGCACGCGCTGACGTCTCCGCCTGTGCTGGCCTTTCCTCGGGAAGGCGTGCCGTATGAGCTTGTCTGCGATGCCTCTTTGACCGGCGTTGGTGCCGTGCTCTTGCAAGAGGGTCACCCGTTAGCGTTTGAGAGTCGCCTGCTCATCCCTGCAGAGCGAATTTACACTACGGGCGAGCAGGAATTGCTGGCTGTGGTACACGCCTTACGTGTCTGGCGTTGCTACCTGGAAGGTGTGGCATTTACGGTTGTCACGGATCATTGCCCGTTGCCATATTTCCACACACAGCAGCATTTGACTCGGCGTCAAGCTCGATGGTCGGAGTGCATTGCACAATTCGACTTCCAATGGGTTTATCGCCCTGGCCGTCTTAATGTTGCGGACCCTGTGAGTCGCAACATTAGCGGCGCTGCTGCGTTGGCCACCTTGAATGCTTCTGGAGTGCGGGCTGCTGGATTGCGTCCGACTCGTCAAGCTTCTGAGCTACCCACGGCAGACCTCTCTGAGCTCTATGCCCGTATCCGCCAAGGGTATGGCACCGACCCGTGGTTTGCTGCGGCTGCCAACGTGAGTACCCTCACCGATGACAAAGGCTTTTGGTGGCAATGTGACGCTATTGTGGTCCCGGACTGCAATGCCTTGCGCACTGACATAATGCAGGAGCTGCATGATCCGCCTTACAGTGGTCATCTGGGCGTGGGCAAAACCCAAAAGGCTGTGCGACGCCTCTTTTGGTGGCCGGGCTTTTCAGCCCAGGTGCGCGCTTTTGTGGTCAGTTGTGCCACATGCCAGCGTAGTAAGGCAATCTCTGGCAAACCTGCCGGTTTATTTCAGCCCTTGCAGATTCCGGAGCGGAATTGGTCTGATTTAAGTGTGGATTTCATCACACAATTGCCTAAGACGCGGAATGGCTATGATGCCATTGTTGTCTTTGTGGATCGCTTGAGTAAAATGGTGCATTTTGCTCCCACAACTACGCGGGTTTATGCGAAGGATTTCGCTGGCATCTTTGTGGATAAGGTGTGGAAACTGCATGGCGTACCTGAGAGGATGGTCTCGGACCGCGATCCTCGCTTTACAGGTCACTTCTGGACAGAAGTTTGCAAGATTCTTGGCACGAAACAAGCCATGTCCACAGCCTTTCACCCACAAACTGATGGTCAAACTGAGCGCATGAATCGAGTTCTCGAGGACATGTTGAGGCACTTCGTCAACCCCAGCCAGACTGACTGGGATGAGTGTTTGGCTCCAGCTGAATATGCTGTGAACAATGCCTATCATGCGTTCACAAAAAGAGACTCCATTCTTCCTCAACTATGGTCAGCATCCCCCAGCTCCACTTCAGGTGGGGAGGCCGGAACGGGTTTCCGCCGCGGTAGCCTTTACTGGGACTCTCTTGGAGGCTCAGAGACGAGCTCGGCATTTCTTGGAAATTGCTCAGAGTCGCCAGAAGGCTGACAAACATGCTGACAAACATCGGAAGGACGTCTCCTTCGATGTTGGTGCACAAGTGCTGCTTAGCACAAAGCACTTATCCTTGCGGGCTGTGGGTACGCGCAAGTTGCTACCCAAGTGGGTTGGACCATTTGCAGTAGAACGCCTTGTGGGCAAGGTGTCCTACGAGCTCAAGACACCAGTGCATTGGAAGGTACATAACGTCTTCCATGTGTCTCAGCTGAGGGCCTTCCTTTCGGATGGTCGTGTCCAACCGCCCCCGTTTCCACTACTGATCGAGGATGCTCTTGAGTTTGAGGTGGAAGAGATCTTGTCTCATAGGGACAAGCCTCGAGGGCGTAAGACCCGTGAGTATCTGGTGAAGTGGCTCGGTATGGGCCTGAGCACAACACGTGGGAGCCTGCGGCCAATTTGGCAAATTGTCCGGATGCTCTCAGGGAATACCTGGCCAAGGTTGGTAATGCTCCTAGGCTTGGTCGAGACAGCAACCGTCGGGTGTAAAATCTGTCGGTTGTTCTCTCGAAATTCCCGAGGACGTGAACACCAGAGTGCGGAGGTATGTAATGAAACAGCCATCTGGTTAAGCCACATGGCTCTGTTGGCATTACATGATCGACTATTGGGCCAGGTGCCCTGCCAGCTGCCAGGCTGGCTGGCCGGTGGCCCGCCCGGGTGCGGGCCCCGCCCGTCCGGAAATACCCCTCAAGGATCCGCCCAGCCAAGGGAGGATCTTTGGGCCTGCCGCAAGGCGGGCCTTGGGGCGAACCTGCTCACACCCCTGGAGGGGGGGTGGCACGGGGAAGCACCAAGGAGCCTCAGGGGCAGAGGCTCATCAATCAGTTGGAGCCGAGGAAGCCTTGGAGCAGCCTTGCCGCTGCTCGCCGCCGCAGCCGCCGCCGCACTGCGCTGCGGGGCCTGATGCGCCGGCCTGCGCCCAGGAGGTGGAGTCGCCGTCAAGGCGGCGCCACAGGGCCTGTCTTCCGCTGCGCTATGCGCTAGTGCTTCCTGGTGTAGTGGGTTGGCTCCTAAACCCCCTATGCTCGAATACAATAAGGACTCTCTCTCTCTAACTGCGAGTTCAGGGCGAGATTCCTTACAACAACAGCGACATCCCCAGCGGAGCTCGATCAATAGCGCCGCGCTTCTGTGGCACAATGAAGAACGCCATTTCTTCAGGCCGACCGACGGCACTCAGGCCAGCTCAGATAGACATCAGCAGCCACTGGCAAGTCATTGTGGGCAACTGAAAGAGAGGCCCTCCGGCCTCCAGACCTTGCCAGCAAAGCAGAAACGGAGCGCGCAACCGGTACTTTGGTTGACGGGCAAGCAATGCCAGCAAGATCAAACAGCTCAAGTGCTCTGGCTGGACGAGATGGCTCTCAGAGGCAAGGGTCAGGCACTCACGCTTGCCCTTGAAATTGCCATCGTTCCGGCCCGTAGGGCGCTGTGGACGTGGCCGCGATGAACACGGACCTGCGCCGGGCAGTCCCTAATTTGGTGGCTCGTCTCCGCAGCCATAGCAGCCACCACCACCTTGCTCACGCGGCTTCTGGAAGCCCCGTTCACCTGCCACGCGTGGCTTCTGAAAGACGCCGTGGGGACGAGCGTTCGGGCCCTCCTTAGGTTTGAACCTCTTCCTGCCCCGGTCTGCTTCTGCCGACCTGCCTGCCTCCAGCAGGGGACGCTTGCCACGCTCAAGATCCGGCGTGCTGACCACCTTCCCTGCGTGCTCCACCATCCTGGAGAAGTCTGTGAACGCCTTGGTAGTAGCGGGGTCCGTCGCCACCCACGAGCGCATATCAAGAGGCAGCCCAGCCTTGAAACGCTAGCACTGGTCGATTGCCTGCATGGGCTCATTTCTTAGCTTGGAGAGTAGCAGCCTGAAGCGTCGCACGTGGGGCTCAAAGTCTGCGCTTCTCTTGCTTCCCATGCGAAGCGCATCCAGCTCGTCGCGGGCTCGCAGCTCCGCAGGTGGGTCGTCATACGCCGACACTGAGCTGCTCGGAGTATAAACCCAATCGTTGTACTGGGCCGGCGTCTTGGACTTCTTGACTTCTGGCATTCCACCACTCGCGAGGCTCCCATGCGAGGTAAGTCGCAGCTAGCGGCACCCTTGCCGTCGCGTCCGCCTCCTTGGTGTCAAATCATTTGGACATCTCGCTCAGCCAAGACTGCAACCAACCCCGATCGTCCTCACCGGTGAACTGGCGCGGTGGGTGGGCCGTCGCACGTCCACGCATCGGATTGCCGGCGCTCTTGCGCACCAGATGCATCGCGGCATCGGTCTCTTGCGCATGCCGCTGTCCCGCGCGGAGCTGGGCAATGGTGGTGCGGTGCTCGCACATCTTCTCAAGGAGGCGGTATAGCCCCTGCGGAACTGGGTCCATTGCAGCCTGGACTGCCGCCAGGTCCTGCGTAAGGGGTGCAACGCCTTGCAGATCCCCAGCCGACAAGCCCTCCAGGCCTCCGGCTCCCAGCTCGCCCTGCCCTCCTTGGGCCTGCCCCTCCTGGGCCTGCCCCTCTTGGGGCGTGCCCCGCTTGGGCGTGCCCCGCTTGGGCGTGCCCCTCTTGGGCGTGCTCCGCAGCAGCCACTGTCGCAGCAGCTGGCCCTGCCGCAGCCGCTGCCCCAGCAGCCGACCGCTCTGCCTCCCGTGGAGGGGTCGGCCGCGCACTGGATGTATGCGAACTCAGGCTTTCTGAAGAACACTGAGTGATCAATTCAGGCTCCAGCAGTCAGAAAATTACACACTTTATACTGCAATACAAGGCACCGCAAGACTGGTGCACCAGCAAGCGAGCAAGAAAGGCAGCGCGCAACTCCACACCTCAATCAGCAGGCAGGCAGATAGCCGCAGATATGACCAGGACCGATGCACTCGATCAATGCTGACCACACGACTGACCATACCACACAGAGGCTGCAGGCTCAAGCCACACGTTTAAAGAAGCGAACGCAGCAAGTGGTTCTCAAGGATCAGTCGGTCAGTCTGGCGTTGGTCGTTGCTGGCTCAATGTGCAAAGATGACTCCGCACCTGGCCCTTCCGCTGAGCCTCCTCAAGGACCAACGTCTGGCAAGCACTTTATCTTCAACAGAAAGCTTAGGCCAGCACATCAGGGTGATCCTTGCATCATCAACGGCGAGCACCGTTGTCACAAGTCACAAGCGCGATGGATGCAAGACCGCCTTTGACACCAAATTGTAAGGAACCTCGCCTTACACATGCAGTCAGGGTGAGCAGTCCTTGTTGAGTTCGGCTGTAGGGTGTTCAGGGACCAACCCATTACACGGTAAAGCACTAGCGCATCGGCGCAGCGGAAGACAGGCCCTGTGGGGCCGCCGTCCGGCGGCGACTCCACCTCCTGGGCGCAGGCCGGCGCAGCAGGCCCCGCAGCAGAGTGCTGCGGCGGCTGCGGCGGCGAGCAGCGGCAAGGCTGCTCCTGAGCTTCACCAATTCGAACTGCTGCCTCAGCCCAAGGCTCTCCGTGCTTCCCCGTGCCAACCCCCCTCCAAGGGTGTGAGCGGGTCGCCCCATGCCACGCCTTGCGGCAGGCCAAAGATCCTCCCTTGAACGGGTGGATCCTGGCGAGGGTTATTTCTGGACAGGCGGGGCCTGTAACGTCCCCGCCGTTACGGGACGCTTAACTCCGGGTTAAGCGCTATCGTGTTAACACTGACGCGCACGTGCCTGACGCGTGCGACGCGCGTGCGACGCGCGAGCGACCCGCGCGAGCTTTCGCGCGGTGTGACGCGCCTGCTGACGATGTGACGTGCAGGCACGCCGCCTCCAGCAGAGGTGGCAAATTTTGGACTTCCAAAGCGGAGCTTCTCGGCATAATCCTGAATCTGCCGCCGTGCTTGCAATGACGTGTATGTGACACGTGTGGCGCGCCTGTGACGCCGCGCCACACCCGTCACCCGCTGGCGGCGCCACAAGCCGGCGCCGCAGGGCGCCGCTCGGTGGCGCCGCAGGCTGGCCGCCGTTGGCCGCCATTGGCCGCCACTGGCCGCCACTTCCAGAAGGAAGCCGCGTGGCCTGGCCACGTACTAGATTCCCCTTTTCGGGCCCGCCTTCTCGAAGGTGGGCCCTGAGACGAACCTCCCAGAGACCCCTGGGGAGGGTGGCACATGAAGCACTACAAGTAGGGCTGAGAGCAGACTCGGGTCACTCGGTCAACATCAGTGAAGCCCGCGAGAGAGAGGCGCAGCTCTGCTGCCGCCTGCTGCCGCAGCCCGCCGACGCAGCCCTGCTGCTGCCTGCTGCCGCAGCCCGTCGCCGCATCCCGTCGTCGCGGATTTCATCGGCTCTCTGTGAGTAAGACTGTGACAGCAGTCACTGGCCCGTACCGGAGAGGTGAGCTGCTGCCTGTCGGCAGCATCTCAGGGCAAGACTTCCGCTGTGTAGAACACGTGGTGATTCGCTGTGCTGGGGATTTGTCTCTAAACCCCAATGACCGAAACCAACAAGGACTTACTGACCCTTGACTGTGCTCCTAAGGGTCAGGGATGCTTCAGGGCCCGCCTCTGGGCGGGTCACTTGCCCGTCAAGCCAGCCCACCACCTGGCTGGCCCACTTGTCCCAAATAGCCGGTCATGTAACACCAACAGAGCCATGTGGCTTCACCAAACGGCTGGTTCATTACACTATGGACTCTCCGGCAAAGCGACCTTAGTGACCAATATTGGAGAGCGAGCTCGATCCACGCATGAGGGGCTAGAGGCAACGAGGGGAAATGTGAGATTCGTGATCGTACACGTATGTAAAGAGTGAGTGCCATTACCTTGTCCGATTGACGGGCTTTAGTGGAAAATATGACCCTTGAGAGTCAGCCAACAATCTCATGAACACATAGGACCTGTAAAGGCCTATGGTGTTAGGACAAGAGAAAGATTTCGTGCAAAGACACGACGCCTCCGAGGAAAGCTCTGTAGAAACTCACATGGCCAGAATGTGAATGCCATGGAGGAATGGCGTGATGGAAACTGCAAGCCCATCTCACGAGTCGGGCCAACAACGACGCGCAATGCGATGAGACGGCTAGTACTTCCCGTCGAGCAAGGTTCTCAATGCATTGACGTTCCAGCCATGTGACCTCGTTATAATAGCAGCACAGACACACAATATACATACTGCTCTGTGGTGCTGAGCTTTCTGGTAGCGAGGTGACGGCATTGTGGTTCCGACGGCATGCCTTGGATATTAGTATCAAACACCGGCTCGTACCGGCTCGTACTCTCAACTTGGGTTGTGCAAAGAAGAGGGATACCTTCCATATAACGTTCCCGCCCGGTGTTTCCCCGTGCCACCCCCCCTCCAGCAGTGTGAGCGGGTCGCCCCAAGGCCCGCCTTGCGGCGGGCCAAAGATTCTCCGTTTGAACGGGCGAATCCTGGCGAGGGGTATGTCGAACGGGCGGGGCCTACCTCCGGGCGGGCCCTTGCCCGGCAAGCCAGCCCGCCTCCTGGCGGGCCCACTTTTCCAAATAGCCAGTCATGTGATGCCAACAGAGCCATGTGGCTTGACCAAACGGCTCGTTCATTACAGGCACAGTGGGTCCCGGCGGGCTGACCGCCGGGGGCCAGAGGGGGGGCCGGCTGCAGAGCCGGGCCAAAGGTGTCCCATTAAGCTAGTCGGGCAGGGGCCGGAAACAGAGCGGGCTCGAAGGTGCCCATTAAGCTAGTTAGGCCACAGGTGTGAGGCACATTACCAAATGTGTGATCTGCCTACGTGTCACCCCGATGGTCCGGGCAAGCCGCCCCTGGAAGCGACAGACGCTTCCTAAGTGGGACACCAAATCAATATGAAGAATAAACAGAAGGAGCTAATGCATATACTTTAACAGGTACGACCCGCCTTGGCACTCGTGCTTTGTCGTTCCGTCCAGGTCCGTCCAGGTGGCCTTGCATGCTCCCGCCATGCTCGGCCCAGACAAGCTCGGTGGCATGCGTCGGCCCTGGACGCCCCCGGCGGCATGTCCGGCCGTGGCCATGCTCGGCTATGCCCGGCCTCGGCCATGCTTGGCGGGTTGGGGTTCGGACATAGGGCGTTTCGGAGACAACCCTTACATTTTCGGAGACAACCCTTACAGAGCGGAAGGCCAGCGCACACAGCGCATACTTGGGCAAACGGGGCAGCGGAAGTCTTACCCTGAGGCACCACCAGAAGGTGGTGACTCTACCGAGAGTTAGTAGCGTCCCTTGACGGGCCGCAGCCATAGTACATAAGGAGAGCCGGCGGGGCCCGCAGTGACGAGCTGCGGCGACGTGCTGGGCAGCAGGCGGCAGGAGCAGAGCTGTGGCGGCGGCTGAGCCGCCGCCTCAGCTCCCTCAGTCGCAGCATGGTGCATCTATCCGCTTCCTTGTGAAGCTAGTTATTGGATGTGCATCCAGCATCGAGCTCTGAACAAGCTCACTGTCAAGAACCGGTGCCTTTTGCCTAGCATGGATGATCTGTGTGATCGTCTCCGAGGAGCAAGTGTGATTTGCTCCCTCGAGTTGTTAGTGTTATGGCCAGCTTTGTATCACGCCTGGGGAAGATCCGAAGTTGGCTTTTTGTGCGCCGCTCGGACGATTCTAGTCCCGTGTCAGGCTGTGACAATGGGTGTAACTTTCCCTCCGTTTGGGAGTGCCAACGGTGCCGGTAACCTGACATGTTTGTATTTGTATTTGCCGCGGGAACGCTTCAACGGTCCCGGCTCCGCCCCAGCGCCGCGGCCCGAGGGCGGGGTCCCGTATCACACGTGCTCCGCCCCCGGCGCCGCGGCCCGCGGCCCCGGTTCCGTACTGCACGTGCTCCGTCCCCGGCGCCGCGGCCAGCGGCCCCGGTTCCGTACCGTACTTGCGCCGCCCCCCGGCGCCGCTGCCCGGACCGCCGCGAGGCGCCGCCCGAGGCGCCCCGGGGGGGGGTGCCACCTAAGGCGCCCCTCCATCTTGTTGGTGCCACCTCAGGCGCCCCGTCGCCTCTTATTAGTGCTTGTCTGAAGCGCCGCTGTTGCGCTTCCTTGGTGCCGCCAAGAGGCGCCCCTTCGCGCCCCCTTGGCGCCACCCGAGTCGCCGCGTCGTGCCGCCCCAGGCGCCGCGTCGCGTCACCCGAGGTGCCGCGTCGCGCCTCCTCGGCGCCACACAAGGCATCCCGTCGTACCTCATTGGCTCTGCCAAGGCGCCCCTCCGCGCCGTCCCATAGCGCCGCGTTCACGCGCCGCTTCGCGCCTCCTTCGAGCCGCCCAAGGCGCCGCTTCGCGCCTCCTTGGAGCCGCCCAAGGCGCCGCTCTCCGTGTCCCCTTTCGTCCGGCCCGCCCCTTCGGGGGAGGCCTTGGGGGCGACCCTCGTCACACCCTCGGGGGAGGGGTGGCAGATGGAACGCTATATGAGTAGTAGGCCTCGGCCGGGCTCCCTAGTCCGACCAGCGCCGAGAGAGACACAGCCCTGCTGCTGCCTAGCCAGCTCCGCTGCTGCCTGCTGCCGCCGCCACCGCCACAGCTCTGCTGCTGCCGCCTGCTACCCAGCCCGTCGCCGCAGCTCGTTGCTGCCGCCCCGCCGGCTCTCTGTAAGTCTATGGTAGAGTCACCGCCCTAGGGCGGTGCCTCAGGGCAAGACTTCCACTGCGCTCTATGCGCGTATGTGCGTTGGCGATCTCCTGTATGAGGGTTGTCCACTAAACACCCTATGCTTTAATCCAAACCAGGACATTCTGACCCTTTCTGTGTGATTAGGGGCAGAGATGTTACAATGGGAGTCTTTGTCCCCATCGTATGACCTTGTGCTGGTATGATTGGATGACATGCCGGTGTTCGTATGACAACCGAGGATCACGTATTGCACCTGCAGCTCGTGCTGTCTTTGCGATGTGAGATTCACTTATGCCATGTGTGTACATCACCAGTAGTAGGGCGCATTAATTAGATCTTGTTACAACCGTACATTCAGCACCCTCTAGATAGCATCGCTCACATCGAGGGCGTGCAAAACTGCAAGGAGCTCTTGCTCGCCCCATAGTTGAGATGCGCCCTGCAGGACTGAGCAGGCGAGTCTTAAACGCTACGGGGTGACCCACCTGTAAGAGAACGGCAAATGCCGATCAAGAGGCGTCACACACATATGACTACTATGGAGCCCCTTCTCGAGGCAAGGCCCAAAACAGGTGGGGATACTAGATCCCTTTTTGAACTCCTAAATCTCCCGCGGGCATTTGGACGTCCACCTCAAGGTACGTCTTTCCGATTGAGCTTCGTAAGAGGAAATGGCATACATACTTCTGTGTCCTGCAGGAATTCGAGAGGAACGGGTATACTGTGCGGATTCCAAAAGGAACGCAAGTGCGCCACATTCCTTGGCACTTAGCTAGTCCTTACGTCATGCTGCATCTGTCTACTTTTGGGGTCGAACGCGAACCTCGTCTTTGCCCACAACCAGCGGAATCAGCCCGTGAAAGTCAAGGCGGCACCTACGCCGTCGACGCGATGCCATCGACGGCTCAGACGGCCGGTACCAGCAAGCCCTGCATCCAGGCCGTTGAGGTGGCTTCACGTGGCAGCATCGACGGCGCTCGAGGCAAGGGTGTAAGCGCCCACAGCGAGCAGGCCGTGAGTGTAATGTCCCCATCCGTTACGTGACGTTTAACCGTGTGTTGAACGCTAACGCGTGGTAATGGCACGCGGCCCCGGTATCGTTGGCGTGCGACACGTGGGCGACGCGCGGCAAGTGAGACGCGGCTCACCGCGGCTCGCCGGAGCTGTCGCCGCAGGGCCGCCCGGGCCCCCGGGCCATGGCCACCGCCGCCCTCAC
>WELB01000336.1:30105-71285 GCA_009602725.1 Spirogloea muscicola | reverse complement strand
CTGTTATTTTCTGTTGTGTTGTTTTCATTCGATATCCAAGTAGCTCCTAAATTCCTCGCGGACCTATTTCCACCTCAATTCATGGAGTGCCTGCCACGCCAGACTGATGTCTTGCCTGCTTCCGTACTAATCTGACTTCTTGACGCTATCTGGCAATCGATGCCCTGTGGCACGACAGGGGCAAGGGCTGTGAATGGCCAGCCCAGAAGGAATGAATAAGGTCCACAGGGCCGGAAGGCGCCAAAATCCCACAGCTATGCAAGAGACCACAGCGAACTAAAGAGAAGACGCTTCCAGTAGAGGGCGGTGGCTGTGAGAGGCCAGCCCGAAAATAAGAATGAATAAATTTCGGAAGGGGCCAGAGAATGCTCTAAACAGAAACTGCTCGCCCACAGTGGGGTAGGGAGCTAAAGCACACAGTGAATCAAGCAGCACGAAGCACTCAGGGCGACTAGGAGCTTAGTAACCCCGAGACAGCAGCCGCAATTTGGAGGGACTTGCAGCTGCACACCAGAAGGTCCACCACCTTGGAGAGGCGGGGCCCGTCGATGGCCAGTCAATCTGGCCGCGCTTGCTTTGATGGGGAATCTGGATCTGGTTGCGCGCGCTGCACGTGGCAAGTGGTCTCGCAGCCCGCGCCGCACGAGCCGGAACTCTAATTTGGATCTTGTCCATTCTTTTGGGCTGGCCTTTCCCATGTCGTCGTGTCTTATTCTCTAGCTGCCTAGCTGTGTGTTTTTTGTTTTTTCCGGCTTTTGACATTGTACAATTCTTTCTGGGCTGGCTTTGCTGGCCCCCTTTTTCTGGCTTTGCTGGCCCCCATTCGGCTCCTCTTGACCTTGTCCATTACTTTTGGGCTGGCTTCTCCCAGCCACCAGTCAATTCGGCCGCGCTTTTCTCTATGGGCGCGCACTTTCTTTCCCACCCTTGCACCCATTTGGGAGGCTTTTTGGGCTGGCTTTGCCAGCCCCTCTTCTCTATGGGCGAGCCCTTTCATTCTTAGGGCCGGGTTACACCGGGGCGGTCGGCCAAAAGCGTTGTGACCGCCGGGTCAAGGGGGTGTCACTGCCACGGAGGCGGAGGTTGCCTGCACGTGCCGATGCGGATCTGAAGTATCGTGTATTTGGAGGGGGGTTGGAGCCAGCTGTCCATTTTCGGGCGGGGCCGGGGGGGGGGGGTGGGGTGGTCGGAATCCAGACCACCTCGGAAGGTGGTCTGGATTCCGGCCGCCAGCGTGGCAAACACGCGCGTTTCTTCCTTCAACGCGCCCACAAGGCGTCCTGGTCAGCGTCCGATGTGGCGCCTCCGTGGCGTGCGACCACGACCGGGCGCGCGTCACACCGGCGATGGTCATTCCATTCAACGCGCGACACGTACCCTCGACGCGGCCGACCGCCCCGGTGTAAGCTGGCCCTAAGGCCCAATTTACACCGGGACGTACGCTGGCGTCCGCCCTATTGGCGGGGTGGACGCGGCCACGGAGGCCGAGGCCGCTGCACGTGCAGGACCGCATTTGAAATCTCGTGCATTGGGGGGTGAGGGGTGCCAGCTGTTCCCTTTTCGGGCAGGCCGAAGGGGGTACACTAGGGAGGGGGGGGGGTGGACGGAACTGGGCCCTCCTCGGGAGGTGGGCCCCGTTCCGTCCGCCCTCGTGGCGAACGCGCGCATTTTCTACTTAACGCGCCTCAAAAGGTGTCCTAGTCAGCGCCGATGTGGCGCCTCCGTGGCGCGCGTCCGCGTTCGGGCGCGCAGGCTGTATAAAGCCGGGCGTTCCATACACCACGTGACACGTACCCCTCCGTGAAACGTTCCTGACCCTTAAGAGCACAGTCAGGGGTCAGTAAGTCCTTGTTGATTTCGGTAGCTGGGGTTTAGAGACAAACCCCTAGCACAGAGAAGCACCACGTGTACTACGCAGCGGAATACCTTGCCCTGAGACGCCGCCGACAGGCGGCGACTCACCTCTCAGGTACGGACCAGCAACTGTCCCCAGTGGGAGCAGCCACAGTCTACTTACAGGAGAGCTGATATAGATCCGCAGCGACGGGTTACGGCGTCGGGCTGCAGCAGCAGGCAGCAGCAGGCCTGCGTGGACGAGCTGCAGCAGCAGGCGGCAGCAGGGCTGCGCGCCTCTCTCTCGCGTGGACTTCACTGACTTGAACCGATTACCCTGAGCCTGGTCTCAGCCCTACTTGTAGTGCTTCAAGTGCCACCTCCCCAGGGGTCTCTGGGAGGTTCATCTCAGAGCCCACCTTCGAGAAGGCGGGCCTGACAAGGGGAATCTAGTACGTGGCCAGGCCACGCGGCTTCCTTCTGGAAGTAGCGGCCAGTGGCGGCCAATGGCGGCCAACGGCGGCCGCCCTGCGGCGCCGCCTTGCGGTGCCGCCAGTGCGTCACGGGTGTGGCGCCCGAGACGGCGCGCCACACGTGTCACATACACGTCATCATGAGTGTGTCGGCAGATACCAGAATATGCCGAGGAGCTTCTCTCCGGAAGTCAGGGGTCCGCCGCCTCGGCTGGAGGCGGCGCGCCTGTGCGTCACATCGCTGACAGGCGCGTCACACCGCGCGTCACATCGCGCGATATGACGTCACGTAACGGTGGGAACGTTACATTCCTCCCCACTTAGATGTTCACGTCCTCGGGAACAAGTCAAAAGGGGCACGAACCCGACGAGGTTCAGTTTGACGGGGGCGTGTGGTACTACGACGCAAAGGGGAATGCCCTTTAGCAAGATACGTACGGAGAACGGCGCGACAATGGGCAAGATTGGCCGCCGGTTTTGACGTATTGTGCTCAGGTCCATAACCGAGCCACTTGACAACATACTCTCGGGACTTACGTCGCCCACGGAGTTTGTCGCAGTGAAACAAGATCTCCTCCACCATACTCCTCATTCGGAACGACGAGGGGAGGTGGGGGCGGTTGGACACGACCATCCGAATGTTATGGTTCGAGCTGGGACACGTGGAATATCTTGTGGATTCTTCACCGTGCCGGTATATCCAGCTCATATGCTACCCGACCGACTTGGCGCACTACACGAAAGGGTCCAGCCACATTGGCAGCAACTTAGGCGTACCGACAGCCCGCATGGAGAGATGCTTTGTGCTGGATAGCACTTGAGCATTTACGTCGAAGATATATAGCGACGACGTCGATCATCATACTGCTTTTACCGTTGCTGGGCAATCAATCTCCATTGCCTAGCATTGCCTAGTAATCCGCTGAGCTTCCAGGAGTACCGGTTAAAGTTACTGCGGCCGGCACACGTTGCGGTCTCCCCACCTTCAAAGGTGCTCGGGGATGCTGACCATAAGTAAGAAAGAAGGCTGTAATCTTAGGTGACTTGAGGAAGGCACTGCTTACGGCGTACTCCGCTGGAGCAAGATACTCAGCCCATTGACTTTGGCTGGGGTTTACAAAATGTCGTACAATGTCTCCCAACACCCGATTCATTCTTTCCGTCTGACCATCTGTCGAGGGATGGAAAGCCGTGGACATGGATTACTGGGTGCCAATCAGCCTGCACACTTCTTTCCAGAAGTGCCCCGTAAGGCGAGGGCCGCGGTCAGACACGATTCGCTTGGGAACTCCGTGCAGTTTCCATACTCGATCCACGAATAGACCAGCAAATTGCTTGGCTGACACCTTTGTGATCGTAGGCACAAATTGCGCCATTTCACTCAAACGATCCACAAGTACGACAATGTCGTCATGGCTGCCCGCGTTATCGACAACTGGGTGATGTAATTCACACTTCTATCAGACCACTTCCTCGGAGGAATCTCCAATGGTTGGAGTAACTCGGCTGGCTTATCAGAGCGTGCCTTACTGCGCTGGCATAGGTCTTCACAAAGACACCACTTGGACTGTCCTTCCCATACCTAAATGACCACTATACGGAGGCTTATGCAGTGCTTGCAAGATACTGCTGCGCAAGGCATTGCAGTCAGGGACTACAATAGCGTCACCCCGCCACCAAAAGCCTTGGTCTACTAGTGTGCGTGTATTGGTTCCATCTGAAAACCATGGGTCTGTGCCCCTGCAATGTTGCGGCTCACCGACACCACAGCATTCATACTTCCAGAGCGGTACAATCACTGGAAACGGAATGTGGCCATGCACTTAGCTCACTGTGCTTGACGCCTGCTCGATTGCTGTTGTGTGCGAGAGTAGGTCAACGGGCAATGACCCGATACAACCGTACATGCAATACCCACGAGACTGCAGCGCCATACAAGTATGGCGTGCACAACAGCAAGGAGCTCTTGCTCTCCCATAGCGAAGTTGCGCTCTGCAGGACAAGGCAGGCTACCTTCAACTGCTACAGGGTGACCCTCCTGCAAGAGAACGGCACGAGTGCCAATCAAATAGGCGTCACTACTAAAATGGCTAGCCTCCTCGAGGCAAGGCCAAAACGGGTGGGTGCACCAGGACCTGTTTTCATATCCTCAAATGCGCTCTGGCATTTGGACGTCACACCCAGCTGACGTCCTTACGAGTGAGCTTCGTAAGAGGAGATGCCATACTTCCGTATTCTTACAGAAACTTACGGAAGGAGTTTGCGAATTCCAAGAAGGAACGCAACAATGGTACATTCCGTAGCGCATCGACAATTACAGTCCTTTACTACTTGGTGGGGTTGACGCGAACCCCGTCTTTGCCCTATAAAGGTTCCGGCTGGTTATACACATATTTGGCATACGGTTTGCACTCAGCAGTACATGCTGCAGGTGCGGTGCGTAAACCTCAGGCGTTTTACAGAACAAAGAAGAAAGTGCTCGCCCATTGAGAATAGGGGCTGGAATAACCAGCCCGAAAAAGAATGAACAGAGTACGAGAAGGGGGCCAGGGGAAGCGCTAAGTAACAGAAACACCAGTCTGCCTTTTACTTGAACCAGCACAGAGTCACACCTTAGGGGGCCAAAGACTGTCATCATCACAATCTGACACGTGGCAAGTGCTTTTGGTGAAATCAAAACGGAGCATCTTGCAGCAGAAGTAGCCGAGCGGCCTAAAACAAGCCAGACGGGACTTCCTCAGGTGTGAGACGAAAATGGTCATCACCACTTTGCAAAGCGGGGGGAGCTGTACAAATGAGCTCCCGCAAGACGATGTTACAGATCATCAATGCTAAGCAAATGGCATGCTATCTTGACAGTAAGCTCGTTCAGAGCTTGTACTCGATGCACATCCGAAGATTCAGCCTCCTTCACAACGAAACGGATGGGTGCACCGCACGATATTTGTCAAGAGTCACACCATGTGAAAATACAACACTCACAACAGAGTCAGGGGGAGACTCTGTGCGCATCATACAATGAGATAATCAGCAAAGCTGGATGCACGTAAGAGTAAGAGTACGTCTTCAAGTACAGCCTTCAGGCTCAGCTTGCCAGGGTGCTGTTCAAAGCAATCCCGTTCAGTTCAACCCTTTGTCAACCAAAAGCAGAGACGAGCATTCTCCCAGAGTACACAAACTGCACTAGTCCGCTGAAGGCATCATATGCCGGCGGCTTACACTCAAGTGCACCGTGCACTCAGGTACGTTGCTGGACCAACGGCGCAATCTTCACCATTCCGCATATGGGCTTCCGTACTCGGGCAGGACATAGGGCCGTTCATGGTCTTGTCCATACACGTTATTACGTAGGCATCGCAAGGTGAGTGCCGAAGCAGGGGTCACCTGTGCCGTGGCATTACACAGTACTGATTTCACGATGAAGTCCACAACTTCCACGGACAGAGCCACAACTAGGCCAGCTTGGTTTGGCCGTTACTACATCAGAGCCCCGCTCGTACGATACTGGTGGAATCCGGCAAGCCCGTGCTGATCAACAACACAGCCGACATTTTCCAATGACTTTTTGGTATTTCGTCCATTTGCCAGTGTTAGTTGCAAGATACCAGTGGGCTTTACAACCAAAGCCCTATCGTTCAGATTTCTTACTGACACAGGAGGTAGAAGCCTCCGAGTTGACAAGGCTATAAGCTGGACGACCAGCCTCCAGTCCTTGGACTACAATGTTGGCGCTATGGCACCAGGTGCCGAGGCACTTACACAACAGTAAGAATACAGCTACGAGTTACAACTACGAGCAGTTTAATAGCTGTGGGAGAAACGCCATCATCTCCATACTACACGTGGGAGTGGCCCGCCTTCCGGCAATACTACAAAGCAACTCTTCTGGAGGTAGAGGGTTTACTCCCCAACTGCACGGTGCAATGAAGAGGACTGTCCTCAGTACCGTGTAAACTGGTCGTGTTCGCATGCACGTTTGGAGCATCTTTGCAACTGATTAGAAGTCACCCCTACAACAAGGTGCTCTTCATTTACCAACGCTTGCATAGGCCCATGCAAAGAGCGTACTACTGGCACAACAGACTGCGGACACACACACGTCCTACAAGTTTGAGGTGACGAAACTTACCACGTCACATTGAGGTCAGCGGGGGTAAAGCTCCGCGTACTTTTCATCCGTACATAGCGGTGAGTGAGTGGTGGAAGAAGTCCCAAGTGTTGTACACTCTGGGGTGGGAGGAAGACTCCAGCCTGTTCCACCATGCGGCAGCATCATCGGTAAGATACGTAGCTGCAATTCCCACGTGGAACTCGAACGGTGCCGCGCATATCATGAACCAATTGTTCAGTTCGCGGAACCAGGCGGTAGGACTACCTTGCCCATCGTACTTGGAGGGCTGGCATGGCCGGGCACGGCCCAGTTGCCCGAAATAGCGTAATTTTGCCTTGACGCGACGAACTCGCGGCTCTTCAGCATACACACGGGCGAGTGTTGTTCGCATCGCTTCGCGTGGCGCTTCCCACTCCGGGATCGCCAGCGAATCATCACTCGGAATGGCATCCGCTATTTGCTCCACAAGACGCACAAGGCCTTGCACCTCGGCCGGAGTCAGGCCGTCCAGGTCGGGTGCGTGGAGCTCCGCCGACTCACTCTCCGTCTCCTCGACCTCAGCCGGAGGTACGACCGTGGAGGAGGATGATTAGGTTGCGCACTTGTGTCAGCCGACTCCATGCCTTTACACCAGCACACTGAGGGATCAAGTCAGTGGAGGGCATAAGACACAACGGCCAAGACAATACTACCACAATGTTACTAAGCAAGCTGGTGCCCCAGGCAAGCAAAGCAATCATGATGCGCAGTCATACCCCCAAAACACAAAGCCGCACGAGCGAGCTGAGGGAGGGGCCAGGACTGGTGTACGGACCAGCTTCTGGCACATAGCCAGATTTCGCCGCCCAGCGGCGGTCGGTTTCACCTCCTTGTCATGCAGACAGGCAATCCGCCGACCGCAGGTGGTTACGCAGGCGAAATACTGACGAATACTGACCTGGCAATTGTGATTGCCGCTGGGGCGGAGAACCACTTGATGTTGGCCGACCCCAGATGCGTGGATGCAGCCGGCGAGTGTCCACAGCACCAATCAGCCCGCCGATGCGGATCGACGGGTACACTCTGGCAAGGGATCTAAGTCACAAAAGACTAGTCAGTGCCAGAACATCAGAAGGAACCTTGCATGTGTCAGCTGTAAACAAATTATTACAGAATACGAGACTAGCAAGATGCAAGGACTCCTCTGATACCAATGAAACATTCCTGACCCTTAAGAGCACAGTCAGGGGTCAGTAAGTCCTTATTGATTTCGGTCGCTGGGGTTAGAGACAAACCCCTAGCACAGAGAAGGACCACGTGCACTACGCAGCGGATTACCTTGCCCTGAGGCGACGCCGACAGGCGGCGACTCACCTCTCAGGTACGGGCCAGCAACTGTCCCCAGTGGGAGCAGCCACAGTCTACTTACAGGAGAGCCGATGAAGATCCGCAGCGACGGGTTGCGGCGTTGGGCTGCAGCAGCAGGCAGCAGCAGGCAGCAGCAGGCCTGCGTGGACGAGCTGCAGCAGCAGGCGGCAGCAGGGCTGCGCGCCTCTCTCTCGCGTGGGCTTCACTGACTTGGACCGATTACCCTGAGCCTGGTCTCAGCCCTACTTGTAGTGCTTCAAGTGCCACCCTCCCCAGGGGTCTCTGGGAGATTCGTCTCAGGGCCCACCTTCGAGAAGGCGGGCCTGACAAGGGGAATCTAGTACGTGGCCAGGCCACGCGGCTTCCTTCTGGAAGTGGCGGCCAGTGGCGGCCAATGGCGGCCAACGGCGGCCAGCCTGCGGCGCCGGCTTGCGGCGCCGCCAGTGCGTCACGGGTGTGGCGCGGCGTCACGGGCGCGCCACACGTGTCACATATTGCAACAAAGCAAAAATGGAGCGTGCAACCGGTGCTTTGATTGACGGGCAAGCAATGCAAGCAAGATCAAACAGCTCAAGTTTTCTGGCTGAGAGATGGCTCCCAGAGGCAAGGGTCAGGCACTCACGCTTGCCCTTGAAGTTGCCGTTGCCCCGGCCCATCGGGCGCTGTGGACGTGGCCGCGATGACGGTCCTGCCGCTGGGCAGTCCCGAATTTGGTGGCCCTCTTCGCCGCAGCCATAGCAGTCACCACCTGGCTCACGCGGCATCTAGAAACCGTCTTCACCTGCCACGCGTGGCTTGTGGAAGCTGCCGTGGGGACGAGCGTTCTGGCCCTCCTTAGGATGGAACCGCTTCTTGCTGCGGTCTGGCTCCGCCGATGTCCCTGCCTCCAGCAGGGGACGCTTGCCACGCTCCAGATCTGGCGTGCTGACCACCTTCCTGGCATGCTCGACCATCTTGGACAGGTCCGTGAACGCCTTCGTGGTAGCGGTCCGTCGCCACCCACGAACGCATCTTAAAAGGCAGCCCAGCCTTAAATCTCTGACATTGGTCAATGGCTTGCATAGGCTCATTCCGCAGCTTGGAAATGAGCAGCCTGAAGCGACGGACGTAAGGTTCAAAGTCAGCGCTCCGCTCGCTCCCCATGCGTAGGGCATCCAACTCGTCACGGGCTCGCAGCTCGCATGTGGATCGCCGTACGCTGACATCAGCTGCTCAGCGAAGAACGCGCAGTCGTTGTACTCGGCTGGCGTCTTGGTATTCTCAAAGGAGTCCCACCACTCCCGAGGCTCCCACGCGAGGTATGTCGCCGCCAGCGACACCCATGCCGTCGCGTCCGCCTCCTTGGTGTCAAACCATTCCGCCATTTCGCTGAGCCAAGACAGCAGCCCACCGCGATCGTCCTGTCCGGTGAAGTGGCGGGGTGGGTGGGCCGTTGCACGCCCATGCAGCGGGTTGCCGGCGCTCTTGCGCACCAGATGCATGGCAGCATTGGTCTCTTGGGCATGCCGATGTGCCACGCGGAGCTGGGCGATGGTGGTGCGGTGCTCCTCGCACATGCGCTCAAGCAGGCGGAAGAGCCTCTCCGGAAATGGGCCCATTGCAGCCTGGACTGCCGCCAGGTCCGTCGTAAGGAGTGCAACTCGGTGCAGGTCCACAGCCGACAAGCCCTCCAGGCCTCCGGCTCCCAGCTCGCCCTGCCCCTCTTGGGCCTGCCCCGCCTGGGCCTGCCCCTCCTGGGCCTGCCCCGCTTGGGCGTGCGGGCGTGCTCCGCAGCAGCCACTGCCTGGGCAGCTAGCCCCACGGCAGCCGCTGCCGCAGCAGCCGACTGCTCTTCCTCCCGAGGAGGGCTCGATCGCGCACTGGACGTATGCGACGTCATGCTGTCTGAAGGACACTGAGTGATCAGTTCAGCTCCGACGGACAGCAAATGACACACTCCATACTGCAATGCAAGACATCGTAAGACTGGTGCACCAGCGAGCGAGCAAGCAAGGCAGCGCGCGACCTCACACCTCAATCAGCAGGCAAGGCAGACGGCCGCAGATATGACCAAGATCGATGCACGCGATCAATGCTGGGCCACACGACTGACCTCACCACACAAAGGCTGCAAGCTCAAGTCACACCTCAAAGATGCGAACGCAGCAAGTGGTCTTCAAGGGTCAGTCAGCAATTTGGCGTTGGTCGTCGGCTCACGGCGCGAGGATGGCTCCGCACCTGGCGCTTCCGCTGAACCACCCCACGGACCACGTCTGGCAAGCACTTCAACTTTGACAGAAAAGGTCAGGCCAGCACATCAAGGTGATCCTTGCAGCATCAGCAGTGAGCATAAGAAGTCACAAGCGCAGATGGATGCATGGCCGCCTTTGATACCAAATTGTAGAGAACCTCGCCCTACACATGCAGTCAGGGTGAGCAGTCCTCGTGAGTTCGGCCGTAGGGGGTTTAGACTACCCACTAGCGCGTCGCGCAACGGAAGATTGGCCCTGTGGCGCCGCCGTCCGGCGGCGACTCCACCGCCTGGGCGCAGGCCGGCGCAGCAGGCCCCGCAGCGGAGTGCGGCGGCGGCTGCGGCGGCGAGCAGCGGCAAGGCTGCTCCTGGGCTTCACGGGCTTCGAACTGTTTTTTTTTTAGCCTCAGCCCCCAAGGCTCCTTCCCCGTGCCACCCCCCCTCCAGGGGTGTGAGCGGGTCGCCCCAAGGCCCGCCTTGCGGCGGGCCCAAGATCCTCCGTCTGAACGGGCGAATCATCGAGGGGTATTTCATATGGCGGGACCCACCTCCGGCGGGCCCTTGTGCGCCAAGCCAGCCCGCCACCTGGCGGGCCCTTGCGCGCCAAGCCAGCCCGCCACCTGGCGGGTCCACTTGTCCCAAAAAATCGGTCATGTCATGCCAACAGAGCCATGTGGCTTAATCAAACGGCTGCTTCATTACACTCGTACTAAATTCCCCTTGTCGGGCCCGCCTTCCCGAAGGTGGGCCCTCAGACGAACCTCCCAGAGACGCCTGGGGAGGGTGGCACATGAAGCACTACAAGTAGGGCTGAGAGCAGACTCGGATCACCGACTCAACAACAGTGAAGCCCGCGAGAGAGAGGCGCAGCCCTGCTGCTGCCCGCTGCCGCAGCCGGCCGACGCAGCCCTGCTGCTGCCTGCTGCTGCAGCCCGTCGCCGCACCCGTCGTCGCGGATCTTCGTCGGCTCTCTGTGAGTAAGACTATGACTGCAGTCGCTGGCCCGTACCTGAGAGGTGAGCTGCTGCCTGTCGGCAGCATCTCAGGGCAAGACTTCCGCTGTGTAGAACACGTGGTGCTTCGCTGTGCTGGGGGTTTGTCTCTAAACCCCAAGGACCGAAACCAATAAGGACTTACGGACCCCTGACTGTGCTCTTAAGGGTCAGGTTTGTCACATGTGGTGCTGCCGCCAAGCAGCAGCTCCACCTGCCGAGCACGCGCTGCAGACTTGCCCCTAGCGGAACGCCGCCAAGTCTCCACAGCAGAGCCGGCACCGAGCCGCGTGCGGCAGCGGTCTACAGCAGCAGCAGCAGCCGGGCTGCGCCTCTCTCAGAGTTTCAGAGCTTCACTGAGTCCCCGTCCTCCGGTCGGGTCTTTCTCTGCCCCATGAAATAGCGCTTCTCCTTGCCACCCTCACTCCAAGGAGTAAGGGGGCGCCTCAAGGCTTGCCCGCGAGGAACGTGCCTGACGAGGGAACCACGAGCTGTCTCCAGCAGGTGCCAACGCCGAGCAAGGCCGCGGCAGAGCATGCCGCCAGGCATGGCCGAGGCCGGGCAGGGGCGAGCATGGCCAAGGCCGGTCATGCACTTCAGGACTTCCCGTCCTCCTGGTGGCGTCCCTCGGCAACCCACCACCAGGCTCTCTGAGCTGTAAGTGCGTATACGTGACGGGTATGGCACAGACCCCTGGTTTGCTGATGCATCCCATGAACGCATGGTCAAAGATGACAACGGCTTCTATTGGCAAGGTTGGCCATCGTAGTTCCAGACTGCAATGCCTTGCGCACTAGCATCATGCAGGAATTGCATGCGACAGCCTACAGTGGTCATCTCGGTGTTGGAAGGACCAAGTAGGCAGTAAGCCATATGTTCTGGTGGCCGGGATGTTCGAACCCAAGTACACTCCTTTGCACGGAGTCGTGCTACGTGCCGGCGTCGTAAGGCCAGCTCTATGTGCAGCTTGTCGGCTAACTTGAGACCTTGGGGTAATCCTCAGCAGGATTTGGCAGATGTGAGGGTTTACTTCATCACCCACCTGCCCAAGACGTGTACAACTTCGACGCAATCGTTGTCTTTGTGGACCGTCTAAGTAAAAGGTGCAATCTGCTTTTACGACCACCTGTGTAACGAATCTCGCCCTGAACACGCAGTTAGAGGGAGAGAGTCCTTATTGTATTCGAGCATAGGGGGTTTAGGGGCCAACGCACTACACAAGGAAGCACTAGCGCATAGCGCAGCGGAAGACAGGTCCTGTGGCGCCGCCTTGCGGCGACTCCACCTCCTGGGCGCAGGCCGGCGCAGCAGGCCCCGCAGCGCAGTGCGGCGGCCGCTGCGGCGGCGAGCAGCGGCAAGGCTGCTCCAAGGCTTCCTCGGCTCGAACTGATTCCTCAGCCCCTGAGGCTCCTTGGTGCTTCCCCGTGCCACCCCCCCTCCAGGGGTGTGAGCAGGTTCGCCCCAAGGCCCGCCTTGCGGCAGGCCAAAGGTCCTCCCTTGGCCGGGCGGATCCTTGAGGGGTATTTCCGGACGGGCGGAGCCCGCACCCGGGCGGGCCACCGGCCAGCCAGCCTGGCAGCTGGCAGGCACCTGGCCCAAATAGTCGGTCATGTAATGCCAACAGAGCCATGTGGCTTAACCAGACGGCTGTTTCATTACATACCTCCCCACTCTGGTGTTCACGTCCTCGGGAACCTCGAGAGAACAACCGACAGATTTTACACCCGATGGTTGCTGCCTCGACCAAGCCTAGGAGCATTACCAACCTTGGCCAGGTATTCCCTGAGAGCATCCGGACAATTTGCCAAATTGGCCGCAGGCTCCCACGTGTTGTGCTCAGGCCCATTCCCGAGCCACTTCACCAGATACTCACGGGTCGTACGCCCTCGAGGCTTGTCCCTGTGAGACAAGATCTCTTCCAACTCAAACTCAAGGCGCGTACCCACAGCCCGCAAGGATAAGTGCCTCGTGCTAAGCAGCACTTGCGCACCAACATCAAAGGACAGGTCCTTCCGAGCTTTGTCAGCATAAGCCTTCTGGCGACTCTGAGCAATTTCCAAGAATTGCCGAGCTCGTCTCTGAGCCTCCAAGAGGGTCCCAGAATGGCTACCGCGGCAGGAACTCGTTCCGGCCTCCCCCCTGAAGTGGAGCTCGGGGATGCTGACCATAGTTGAGGACGCTGACGTTGGCGTGTTCAGCAAATCATGATTCTTTGCCATACCCTTGACGGATAGGACAGAGAGTTCAGAGAGGTCAGCTGTGGGTTGCCGAGAAGCTTGACGAGTCGGACGCAGCCCTGCAGCCCGCACTCCAGAAGCGTTCAAGGCAGCCAACGCATCAGCTCCGCGAATGTTGGGACGCACAGGGTCCCCAACATCAAGCCGTCCAGGGCAATAAACCCACTGGAAATCGAATTGTGCGGTAAGCGTGCACCACACCCAGCAAAGCCCGATAATCACTGCACATGCGTAGACACTCATTCTCCTTTTGACAAAAAGAATGGGCGCTGCGTATGGCAATTGAAAGGACGCATCATAGCCCGTCGCCAGCAGGTCGTCGACCTGAGACTGCATTTGTCGAGACGTTGGACAGTGCAAGTCTGGCGTGCAAAATCGAGGATGCTGGTGGAGCACAAAGCCAAGCAATTCCAATGATCATGCCAAATGCGACCGTCAGCGCAATAGCGTAACAAAGCACCTTGGCTTTATATTGCTGAATTGGAATTGAGCATAAACCCAGCACAGTGGTGGGCTGGCCATCGGCTATTGGCACATAGGATAGACCGTCTGCTTGCAGATGCAAGCCAGCAGAGCACACCAAATCCCTACTCACGAAGGACAATGAGGCCCCTGAGTTTACGAGGAACCTAGCTGGTGCCGTAGCAACCAGCCCCTCAAACAGCATGGTATGTCCACCATGGACGCTGCCCAGGAATGGGGTGCGAGCAACGTAGACCCTAAGCGCAGTCGGGTAAGGCCTATGCTCATAAGCATCGACGCTACGCCTAAGGAGCCTGTGACCTGCCTCGTGCGAGCACAGCAGGTCCATCCCCAGCGGAGCTCGACTAGTCACGCCGCGCCTCTGCGGCACAATGAAGAACAGCATTTCTGCAGCGTCACGGCGCTCAGGCCAGTTCAAGTAAACGTCAGCAGCGACTTGCAAGTCGTTGTGGGCAACCCACACAACTAGAAGCCCTCCGGCCTCCAGACCTTGCAATAATGCAGAAATTGTGCGCACAACCGGTACGTTGGTTGACGGGCAAACAAGGCCAGCTAGATCAAACAGCTCAAGTGCGTCTGGCTGGATGATGTGGCGCCCAGAGGCGAGGGCTAGGCACTCACGCTTCCCCTTGAAGCTGCCCTTGTCCCGGCCCATCGGGCGCTGTGGACGTGGCCCAGCGGATGCCGCCCTGCATCCCCTGATCAAACAGATCAAGTGCGTCTGGCTGAATGATGTGGCGCCCAGAGGCGAGGGCTAGGCACTCACGCTTCCCCTTGAAGCTGCCCTTGTCCCGGCCCATCGGGCGCTGTGGACGTGGCCCAGCGGATGCCGCCGTGCGTGAGCCCTGGCCAGGCCATGCTCAGGGGGTCCGTGGTTCTTGCGCCCAAGGTGCAGTGTGGCATCCACCTCTTGCATGCGCCGCTCTGTGGCGCGCAGCTGGACGAGGAGGGTGCGCAGCTCCGAGCAAAGCCTTGCATGGAGACGGTGTTGGGCTGGGTCCGTTGTAGGCGCTGCTGCTGCAAGGTCCTGCATGAGGAGGGCGATTCGTTGCACCTCCCCAGCCGACAAGCCTTCGGCTCCCAGCTCGGCATACCCTCCCAGGGCTTGCCCCGCAGCGGCCACTGGCTCCACAGTATCTGGCCCCGCCACGGCCGTCGTGTCCACAACCGACCGTCCTGGAGCAGGCGTCGTATCCACGACCGTCTGCTCCGCGGCAGCCGCTGCATCCGCAGCGGTCCGCGCCTCTGCAGCCGCTGTGCCCGCAGTCGACCGCGCATCCACAGCCGCTGCATCCGCAGCGGACCGCGCTGCCGTCCGCGCTGCCGTCCGTGGCCGGGCGGATCTTGCGCTAGAATGCGTGGGCGAAGTCATCTTGGCTGAGGGACACTGACGGATCAATACAGCTCCGACAGTCAGCAGAGGACACACGCCACACTGCAATACAAGGTGCGCGAGACTGCTGCAGCAGCGAGCGAGCAAGGAAGGCAGCGCGCAACTCCACAGCAGGCAGGCAGACGGCCGCGATGTGACCAAGACTGATGCTCACTAGCAATGCTGGTCACACGACTGATCTCACCATTAAAGACTGCAAGCTCAAGCTTCACCTCAAGAATAGCGAACGCAGCAAGTGGCCTTAAGGATCAGTCTGCAATCTGGCGTTGGTCGCCGGCTCACAGCGCAAGGATGACGCAGCACCCGGCGCTTCTGCGGAGCCGTCCCACTGACCAACGTCTGGCAAGCACTTCAACTTTGACAGAAAAAAGTCAGGCCAGAATATCAAGGAGATCCTTGCATCATCAGCGAGCACAAGAAGTCACAAGCACGATAGATGCAAGACCGCCTCTGATACCAATCGTAGCGAATCTCGCGCTGAACACGCTGTCAGAGGGAGAGAGTCCTTATTGTATTCGAGCATAGGGGGTTTAGGGGCCAACCCACTACACAAGGAAGCACTAGCGCATAGCGCAGCGGAAGACAGGCCCTGTGGCGCCGCCTTGCGGCGACTCCACCTCCTGGGCGCAGGCCGGCGCAGCAGGCCCCGCAGCGCAGTGCGGCAGCGGCTGCGGCGCCGAGCAGGGGCAAGGCTGCTCCAAGGCTTCCTCGGCTCGAACTGGGTGATGAGCCCAGTTCGAGCCCCTGAGGCTCCTAGGTGCTTCCCCGTGCCACCCCCCTTCCAGGGGTGTGAGCAGGTTCGCCCCAAGGCCCGCCACAAGGCGGGCCCAAAGATCCTCCCTTGAGCGGGCGGATCCAGGCGAGGGGTATTTCGGGACGGGCGGAGCCCGCCCCCGGGCGGGCCACTTGCCCGGCCAGCCAGCTGGCGGGTCACCTGGCCCAAATAGTCGGTCATGTAATATGTCAACAGAGCCATGTGGCTTAACAGACGGCTGTTTCATTACATACCTCCCCACTCTGGTGTTCACGTCCTCGGGAACCTCGAGAGAACAACCGACAGATTGTACACCCGACGATTGCTGCCTCGACCAAGCCTAGGAGCAACCTTGGCCAGGTATTCCCTGAGAGCATCCGGACAATTTGCCAAATTGGCCGCAGGCTCCCACGTGTTGTGCTCAGGCCCATACCCGAGCCACTTCACCAGATACTCACGGGTCTTACGCCCTCGAGGCTTGTCCCTATGAGACAAGATCGCTTCCATCTCAAACTCAAGATCATCCTCGATCAGTAGTGGAGGTGGGGGCGGTTGGACACGACCATCCGAAAGGAAGGCCCTCAGCTGAGACACATGGAAGACGTTATGTACCTTCCAATGCACTGGTGTTTTGAGCTCGTAGGACACCTTGCCCACAAGGCATACTACTGCAAATGGTCCAACCCACTTGGGCAGCAACTTGCGCGTACCCACAGCCCGCAAGGATAAGTGCTTTGTGCTAAGCAGCACTTGTGCACCAACATCGGTCCCCCGTCCATGCCCCGTCAACACCAACTGACGGTCTACTACCCTCGGGCTACTGTGAGCCATCTATTGTTCACATCGACATCAACGACTGCCAAAGACACCGTCAAGGTTGTCTACCAAGCTGCCACCTCCAGTCGTCGTTCCAGCGCCCAGCACCAAGCTGTCGTCGCGCGTCAAGACTCCGGGTTGCCTCTGTAATGAAACAGCCGTCTGGTTAAGCCACATGGCTCTGTTGACATTACATGACCGACTATTTGGGCCAGGTGACTCGCCAGCTGGCTGGCCGGGCATGTGGCCCGCCCGGGGGCGGGCTCCGCCCGTCCCGGAATACCCCTCGCCCGGACCCGGCCGTTCAAGGGAGGATCTTTGGGCCCGCCGCAAGGCGGGCCTTGGGGCGAACCTGCTCACACCCCTGGAGGGGGGGTGGCACGGGGAAGCACCAAGGAGCCTCAGGGGCTGAGGCTCATCAATCAGTTCGAGCCCGGGAAGCCTCGGAGCAGCCTTGCCGTTGCTCGCCGCCGCAGCCGCCGCCGCACTGCGCTGCGGGGCCTGCTGCGCCGGCCTGCGCCCAGGAGGTGGAGTCACCGTCAAGGCGGCGCCACAGGGCCTGTCTTCCGCTGCGCTATGCGCTAGTGCTTCCTTGTGTAGTGGGTTGGCCCCTAAACCCCCTATGCTCGAATACAATAAGGACTCTCTCTCATTAACTGCGTGTTCAGGGCGAGATTCTTTACACCGTCGCTGCGAACATCGCTGGCTCTCCGTAAGTGCCACGGTTGCGCCCCATCTGGGACCAGCTACTAATCCCAGCCCTCTGTAGAGTCGCCGCATTCTGGCGGCGCCTCAGGGTAAGACTTCCGCTGTGCTATGTGATGCACTTGAGTACACCGTGTGCGCTGGCGCTCCACTATGTAGGGGGATCAGTTCCTAAACTCCCTAGGCTCGAATTCAATAAGGACGTACTAACCCATAACTGCGTTTATAGGGATCAGGACGTCATAGGGCGTGCACAACAGCATGGAGCTCCTGCTCACCCGTAGTATAATTCCGCTCTGCAGGACTGAGCAGGCGACTTTCGAATACTACGGGTTGACCCTCCTGCAGGAGAACGGCACCAATGTCGATGAAAGAGGCGTCACATACTACTGCTTACGGCACGCCTTCTCGAGGCAAAGCCAAAATGGGTGGGTATACCAGGACCCCTTTTATGTCCTCAAATGCCTTCTGGCATTTGGACGGCCACCCCCACGGTACGTACTTAACGAGTGAGCTTCGTAAGAGGAGATGCCATGCTTCCGTATCCTTGAAGGAGTTTACGGAATTAATTTGCGGAACCTAGAAAGGAACGCTACTGCGGCACCGTCCGCGGCACAGGCCAGTCCTTTACCACTCCTATCTTTTTGGGCTCGACGCGCACCCCGTCTTTGCCCACCACATGTCCTAAGTACGTTAATTCGGGCTGCTTGAATACACACTTGGAGGTCTTGGCATACAAATGATTTCACGTAGCAACTGCAATCCTTCCCGCAGGTGGCGTACGTGATCCTCAGGCGATTTACTAAACACCAGTATGTCATGCAGGTAGACCAGCACGAAGTCATACAAAAGGGGGCCAAAGACTCTCACTGTCACAGCCTGACACGGGGCTGGAAGTGTCCGAGCGGCGCACAACAAGCCAACTTCGGGACTGCCCCAGGCGTGATACAAAGTTGGTGATAACTTCACAGTGGAGTAAGCAATCACACTTGCTCCTCGGAGATGATCACACAGATCATCAATGCCCGGCGAAGTCCACCGGTTCTTGCAAGGAGCCATCAGAGCTCGATGCTGGATGCACATCCGATGACAATCACAGTGCTTTACAAGGAAGCGGATAGGTGCACCATTCGGTAACTGAGGTAGCTCATTATGCCCGTACTCGAGCAAGTCCGCCACTTGGGATTGCATCTCGCAAGACGCGGGAGTACTCAGTCGAGACAGAGGGCAGTACGGCGGCAGAGCGACGGAAGTCATGAGCCACTTCAGATGAGGATGCACCCGTCCAGAGGAGTTGAGGAAATGCATCCAATTACTGCGGTGACTGATTGTCAAGAGCCGCACCAGGTGAGGCTACCACACGTACTACAGAGTCAGTGGGAGACTCATCACTCATCATCAGAATCAGATACACAGCCAAAGCTGGTTGTGTGTGAAGGTACGTCTTCAGTAACAGCTGGCGGGGACAGAGTGCAAAGATGCTGTTCATCCACAAGTCAAGCCTTTGACTTTGACATTCATAAGGCGGAGACAAGCACTCACCCAGAATCCTCTGATGCACTAGCCAGCTGCAGGCATACGATGCCGGCAGCTTTCCAGCTAGGAGTGCACAGGAACACTTAGCACTTAGCTGGGCTAATCATGCACTTTTCGCTACCCAGCAATAGGGCCAACGTTACAGGCCACTCGAGCAGGATATCGAGACGCCACATGGACTTGTCCATGCCCGCCACATGTGGCACGACACGTGGTTATCACAAGGGGTAATACCAGCGAAGATTGACCAAGCAGTGGCTGCAGAGGGCGTTGACAACTTCTGCCAAGCCAGGCTCGCCAGCTTACTCAGCCCACAGCTGTGACATCACATCAGCAACAGCTGCAGAGAGCCAAGGACTTCCACTGGAAGTAGGTGATAGTAAGTGCGACTGACCAGGGCCCAAGGCCTTGAGGTCAATGAGGATGGCTGACAGCCACATTCCTCATCGCACTTAGTGGAAAGCACCATACTGCCAGCATTTGGAGTGTGCACTAGCACAAACCAGGGTGAGGGCGCACTAGCCGCCAACACCAGAGGTACGGCAAGGCGAGTGCCAAACCAGGAATCACCCATGCTGAGGCAGCACACAGTACCGATCTCACCACTAAGTACACGACGTCCATGGGCAGAAAGCCATAATTCAGGCCAGCTTAGAACGGGTTGTACTACACAAGAGCCCATGTCCACACAGTAGACAAATGGGTACTAGCCAGCTCGTATGACACAGCAGCACAGCTGATAGCTGATATGCAGGCCATGTTGGGCGGTGAGTGGCACACAGACCACTTACTGCCCTTGCCCAGATACTTTGCCAAGTGAATGGCATGCTGTACATATTGTCAATGAGCTTGGAAGCAGTTCCCAATACATGAGATCCCCAGGGGTGGACTTCTTCACCGGAGCCTGCCACAAGGCAGGGTCCCACACAGAGAGGTGGTCACATGCTCCAGGCGGGATGTGAAGGTTTGCCGTACAAGCAAGCCATACCACTATCTGAAAGTCAGGTGTTGAGGCTACTCCTGTCTGCTTCCCTAGCCGACACGGTAGGTGGAGATGGCTGGGTATATAACGTCCCCGCCGTTACGGGACGCTTCACTCCGAGTTAAGCGCTACCGTGTGAGCAACTGACCCGCACGTGCCTGACGCGTGCGACGCGCATGTGACGCGCCTGTCAGCAATGTGACGCGCAGGCGCCTCCAGCAGAGGCGGCGGATTCCTGGCTTCCGGAGAGAAGCTCCTCGGCATATTCCGGTATCTGCCGACATACTCATGATGACGTGTATGTGACACGTGTGGCGCGCCCGTGACGCCGCGCCACACCCGTAACGCACTGACGCACCCGTGACGCTCGCCGCCAGGCGCCGCTCGGTGGCGCCGCAGGCTGGCCGCCGTTGGCCGCCGTTGGCCGCCACTGGCCGCCACTTCCAGAAGGAAGCCGCGTGGCCTGGCCACGTTGTAGATTCCCCCTTGTCGGGCCCGCCTCTCGAAGGTGGGCCCTGCGACGAACCTCCCAGAGACCCCTGGGGAGGGTGGCACATGAAGCACTACAAGTAGGGCTGAGAGCAGACTCGGGCAACTCGGTCAATCTCAGTGATGCCCGCGAGAGAGAGACGCAGCCCTCCTGCCGCCTGCTGCCGCAGCCTGCCGGCGCAGCCCTGCTGCTGCCTGCTGCCGCAGCCCGTCGCCGCATCCCGTCGTGGCGGATCTTCATCGGCCCTCTGTGAGTGAGACTGTGACTGCAGTCGCTGCCCGCACTTGAGAGAGTGTATCCGTGGGTCTGCATCGCCGGAACGACTGGTGCTGTCCTCCTATCGCCCGCTGCATCCACGTGCCTGGGGTCGGCAATGGCGGGAGATCCTCCACCACCCCGGCAGAACGCCGTAGTGCCAGGTCAGTACTTTGCTGCGTAACCTTCTGCGGTCGGCGAATTGCCTGCCGTGTGGCAAGTTGATACCGACCGCCGCTGGGCAGCGAAGTCTGACAGTCTGCCAGAGGCTGGTCCGTACTCCAGTCCTGGTCCCTCCCTCAGTTGCTCGTACGGCTCGCGATTTGGGGGAATGATTGGTGCGCTGCCATGATTGCTTTGCTCTTCCGGGGCCCCGGCCTAGCTGAGTATCATCATGGTAGTATCGTCTCAGCCGTTGTTCCCTACGCTAGCCGCTGACTTGATCTCTCAGTGTGTCGGCGGAAAGGAATGGAGTCGGAGGACTCGAGTGCACCACCCAACCCTCCTCCGCGAACTGTACCTCCTCCTGGAGTCGAGGATGTCGTCGATGACCTAGCGCAGCTCCGTACACCTGGTCCGGAGGGGCTGACTTCCGAAGAGGTGCGGCGCCTTGAGCGCCTGAAGGAGCAGCTGAAGACTGCTGTTCCCGGTGGGGAATCACTGGCGAATCTGCTGTGCGCCGAAGTTCGAACCCTGATTGCCCGGGTGTGTGCGGGGGAAGAACGGATTCAACGCCTCAAGGCGAGAGTCAGCCATGGCGCTCGGCTGGGCCGTGCCCAGCCATGTCAGCCTAGTAAATTCAGCGGGCAGGGCAGTCTTGCAGCTTGGTTGCGCGACATGCAGGCGTGGTTCGCTCTGTGCGAGGCGCCACCGGCATCGCACGTCGGGATCGCTGCCACGTATCTGACCGGAGATCCTGCCACGTGGTGGGAATCGGTGAAGTTGTTCTCAACCCCCAGTGTTTTTAACACGTGGGACTTCTTCACAAGGTCATTGACGTCAATGTACGGAGAAGTGCATGCAGAGTTGAAGGCTCGAAATGAGCTTGACGCCATTCGTATGCGCGGTGATGACTTTGAAGACTATGTGCGAAGGTTCCACATGCTCCTGGTCAAGTGTGGGTCAATGGACGCCAAAGACCAGGTTCAGCGCTTCAAAGCTGGTCTGCCACCGCACATAGCGGCGCTGTCGCAGGTTGACAAAACGACTTTCCAGCCTGTGACAAGCTTGGAGAAGCTCATCGAGCAAGCTCGCCAGTCATACTCTTTGTACCCCACTCGTAAGCGCTTCCTCCGTGAGGAAGATGAAGACAAATCGGGACCTTCAACTGCAAAGCGTTTCAAGACGTAGTCCGGCCTCAAGCCAAGTGGTAAGCTTGGGCCATCAGCAAGGTCGGCGCCAGCCAAGGCTCCAGCGAAGTTTGTCCCAGAAGAGGACAGAGCCTGCTTCAGGTGCGGTGAGAAGGGGCACCGGATTCGAGACTGCCTGCAGCCTCCCAAGTCCCAAACTACCAAGCCGGCATCGACCCGCCCGAAGGGCTCCTATAAGGACAAGGGCAAAGGCAAAAGTGAGTGCCTCTCCCTTTCACCTTTGTGGGTGTTTCATCAGCATGATGTGGAAATGCTCTTTAAACACCTAGGACGAGATTGTCAGCTGTCTGTTATACCAGTAGTACGCTCTGTGCATGCTCTCAAGCCAGCACTGGTGAACGAAAGTCCCCTTGTCGTGTGGATTCCTTCCAATCAGTTGCAGAAAGCTGCAAGCATGTACTTGAGCTGGATCAGTATCCTTGGTGCTAAAGAACCGGTGTTCTTCATTGTGCCGTGCAGTCGAGGAGTAAAACCTCAACCTCCGTCGGGGCTGGTGTTGTTGTGTCGCCACATGGCGAAGCGCCCCCAAGTGATGTCGGGAGTTGAAGACGTAGTACGCCCCTCAATGAAACTGTTAGTATATGTAGCTCGGGAATTCAATCTTACTCTGGTAAGTGCCTCGGCAGTTGCTGCTGCAGCGCCAACAATGATAATTCAGGACTGGTAGCCGGTCAGACGGTCCAGATCCTTATAGACACAGGGGCCACTGTCTCCTGCGTCAGTAAAAATTTTGTGAAATGAATGGTTTTCTCGTAAAGCCTATTTCTGGCTCTCAAGCTACATTGGCAAATGGACAAACTGCCGAAGTCATGGGCTAGACTTCCGCTGCGTGGTACACGTGGTGCTTCGCTGTGCTGGGGGTTTGTCTCAAAAGTCCAATGACCGAACTCAATCAGGACATAACTGACCCTCGACTGTGCCTTAAGGGTCAGGGATGTTTCAGTGGTATCAGAGGTCGACGTCGTCGAGATATCTCCTTCGACGTGGGTGCTCAAGTGCTCTTGAGCACGAAGCACCTCTCCATGCGAACTGTCGGCACGCCTAAGTTGCTGCCAAAGTGGGTTGGACCCTTTCGTGTAGTGCGCCGCATCGGGCCGGTCGCATACGAGCTGGAAACACCGGTACACTGGAAAATCCACAAGGTCTTCCACGTGTCCCAGCTCAAAACATTCCATTCGGATGGTCGTGTCCAACCGCCCCTACCTTCCCTCATCGTTGCCAACGAGGAAGAATTTCAGGTTGAGGAGATCTTGTATCACCGAGACAAACTTTGTGGGCGACGTAAGTCCCGAGAGTATCTTGTAAAGTGGCTCGACTATGGACCTGAGCACAATACATGGGAACCGGCGGCCAACCTTGCCCATTGTCGCGCCGTTCTCCGTAAGTACCTTGCCAAGGGGCATTCCCCTTTGCGTCGTAGTACCACACACCCCCGTCGAACTTAACCTCTTCGGGTTCGTAGTGTCATGTCACTGTTCCCGAGGACGTGAACATCTAAGTGGGGAGGAATGTAACGTCTCCGCCGTTACGGGACGCTTAATGCCGAGTTAAGCGCTACCGTGTAAGCAACTGACGCGCACGTGCCTGACGCGTGCGACGCGCATGTGACGCGCCTGTCAGCAATGTGACGCGCAGGCGCGCCGCCTCCAGCAGAGGCGGCGGATTCCCGGCAGAGAGAAGCTCCTCGGCATATTCCGGTATCTGCCGACACACTCATGATGACGTGTATTTGACACGTGTGGCGCGTCCGTGACGCCGTGCCACACCCGTGACGCACTGGCGGCGCCACAAGCCGGCGCCGCCAGGCGCCGCTCGGCGGCGCCGCAGGCTGACCGCCGTTGGCCGCCCTTGGCCGCCACTGGCCGCCACTTCCAGAAGGAAGCCGCGTGGCCTGGCCACGTCGTAGAATCCCCTTTGTCGGGCCCGCCTCTCGAAGGTGGGCCCTGAGACGAACCTCCCAGAGACCCCTGGGGAGGGTGGCACGTGAAGCACTACAAGTAGGGCTGAGAGCAGACTCGGGTAACCCGGTCAATCTCAGTGAAGCCCGCGAGAGAGAGGCGCAGCCCTGCTGCCGCCTGCTGCCGCAGCCCGCCGGCGCAGCCCTGCTGCTGCCTGCTGCCGCAGCCTGTCGCCGCATCCCGTCGTGGCGGATCTTCACCGGCTCTCTGTGACTAAGACTGTGACTGCAGTCGCTGCCCGCACTTGAGAGGTGAGCTGCTACCTGTCAGCATCTCACGGCAAGACTTCCGCTGTGTGGTACACGTGGTGCTTCGCCGTGCTGGGGATTTGTCTCAAAACCCCAATGACCGAACTCAATCAGGACATAACTGACCCTCGACTGTGCCTTAAGAGTCAGGGATGTTTCAGGGTACGTCCAGTCGCAACTCCAGCAGCAACAGGAAGGTAGACATGGCTTGTAGACCCAGTCGTACTACGGGTGCATAGGTGGAGACAGTTGGGCACATCCAACCGAAGCTCCGGCAGCATCAGGTACTTAGCCGACAGGAGATGCTGGAATTGCTCGGCCCACAACATGGGCGAGCAGTTGGCACATCTCATAGCACCCCCCCAAACACGGGGTTTACTACCAAGTCCCCTTGGACCAGCAGCCTCATACTCTTCCATCAAGCGCACAACGCGCTGAGCCTCCGTAGAGTCGGACATCCAGGGATGGCGATTGGAGCCCCGACAGCTCATCAAAACACTTCCTCGACCTTAGCAGGCTCGACAGCCGGCAGAGGGGGACTAGGTGGCGCGCTTGAGTCAGCCGACTCCATGCCTTTACACCGACACACTGAGGGATCAAGTCAGTGGCAGGTATAAGACATATCTGCTGAGACTTATACTACCACAGTGTTGCTGAGCAAGGCCCGCGCACTAAGCAAGCAAAGCAAAACATGGTAGCCGCCAGATCATACCCCCGAACAGCAAAACTGTAAAAGCAGACTGAGGGAGGACACCAGGCGAGAGTGCAGACCAGCACCTGGCCGACAGTCAGGTTGCCGCCCACTTGCGGCACCAGGTGCTGTGCCGTGCTTCATAGGCCAGCTACACACCGGACACAGGTGGTTACGCAGGCGAATACTGACCAGGCAATGACGATTGCCTCCGGGAAGAAGAGCCAGTTAGCATCTTGAAGACCCGGTGCGTGGATGTAAGAAAATGTAAAGAATGTCGAAGGCGAAAGGGTGGCACACTTACCGCTTCGCCGATGACGGCTCCACGTACAGTCTGGAAAATTTCCCACGCTTACAGAGAAAAATTTGTCCAGAATACCGAGGGATCCTTGCACTGTCAGCAGTAGAACACAACCTTTTACATGACTGGCTAGATGCAAGAACTCCTCTGATACCAATGTAACATCTCTAGTCGCTATTCACACAGTTAGGGTCAGAATGTCCTGGTTTGGATTCAAGCATAGGGTGTTTAGGAGACAACCCTCATACAGGAGAACGCCAACGCACATACGCGCACAAAGCGCAGCGGAAGTCTTACCCTGAGGCACCGCCCTAGGGCGGTGACTCTACCCCTAGACTTACAGAGAGCCGGCAGGGCCCGCAGCGACGAGCTGCAGCGACGCGCTGGGCAGCAGGCGGCAGCAGCAGAGCTGTGGCGGCTGCGGCGGCAGCAGGCAGCAGCGGGGCTGGCTAGGCAGCAGCGGGGCTGTGGCTCTCTCGGCGTTGGTCGGACTCCAGAGTCTGACCAAGGCCTACTACTTATAGCGGTTCTCCTGCCACCCCTCCCCTGAGGGTGTGTGACGAGGGTTGCCCCCAGGGCCCTCCACAGGAGGGGCGGGCCGGGCAAAGGTGTGAAACGAAGCGACGCCCGTTGGGCGGCACAAGGGCGACGCGAAGCGGCGCCCTGGGCGGTACAAAGGAGACGCGAAGCGGCTCCTAGGGCGGCACAAGGAATACGCGAAGCGGCGCCTTGGGCGGCACAAAGGGGACCGAAGCGGCGCCTCCTGGCGGTGCACGTGGGTGCACGTGCGGTACGAAGCCGGGGGCCTCGGACCGTACTTAGCTACTCATACAGTGGAGCAAAGCTACCCGTACCGTTTGGGATTTCCAAACGGTAGATACGATACGACCATGTAAGGTTACCAGCACCGTTAGCACTCTCAACGGAGGGAACGTTACAGCATGGGTGGGCGGCGATCTGCCGGCCATGTTGCAGGAGAAGACGGCGATTACGCCACTAGAGGCCATGCAACCGGGAAAGGTTGCTGGCCATGGGGGCAGCAGGAGGCTGGTGGGGGGTCCGCAGAGCAATCGGTGGGAGCGGGCGCTTGCCTGGTGAGGCAGCGAGGCGCTGCAACGGAGGAGGAGCCACGCGGAGCGTGGAGCGGGAGCCGGCGGCCAAAACCCGTGGGGGGCAGGAAATAGCCTGGCCGCCGTGGAGAGATAATAGCCTCGAGGTCGTACTGTTGCTCTGGAGTTACGCAGCGGTTGCTAGTCCTTGGTCCTACTGTCTTGAACCCCCCTCGCGGGGTGGCCTCTTAAGAGATCGGACGGCGGAGAGAGGCCACGTGTCCGCAAAGTCCCCCGTTGGAGAGCAACCTGGCGCCGCCGCCGCCACAGCCGCCGGCAAGGGCTCGGAGGTTTCGGCGCGCGTCCCGAGTAGGCCAGCGCTCCAGGTCAGGGTGGCCAGAGGGCCGGAGCGGTGAGAGATCCCGGAGCGCGGGTGACTATGCGAGAGAGAGGGAGACGAGGACTTAGCGTTTGGTCTGGTGATGCAAATTGCCACATTCTTTGCATGCCTGCTGACCTGGTAGTGAGGCCATGCAGGGCAGGCTGCTGCTAGCCAAGCAGAGTCCTGGCCTGTAGGCGGAGCTTCAGGTTTGGCACTTCGACGCGTAGTGAGCGCTATACGGGCAGGCACGACACGGAGTGCTTCCTCGTGGTGGGTGCTTATACCCAAGCACTCAATCTCAATAAGGACGCATTCGGCTCCAACCTGCGTCTTAGGGAACGAACATCACAACGTTGGCATGTGGCACAGCTTGTCATGAAAGCATGCACCTAGCTGAAAAGCCCTTCCACCAAAAGAGGCGTCGCAAAGCCTATTTGGTCTTGCTTACTCCCAGATGACCACTGAAGGCGTATCATGCAGCTCCTGCATGATGTCAGTGCGCAGGACATTGCAGTCCGGGACCACAAAAGCGGCGCCTTGTCACCAGAAGCCTATGTCATGGGCGAGGGTGCGTACGTTGGCTGCCTCAGCAAATCATGGGTCTTTGCTATATCCTGCACGAATACGCACGTACAGCTCAGAGCGGTCGGCCGTGGCTTGCCGAAAAGCTCGACGAGTCGGACGCAGTCCTGCAGCCCGCACTCCAGAAGCGTTCAAGGTAGCCAACAGATCAGCCCCTCCACTCTTGCGACTCACGCGGTCCGCAACATCAAGCTGTCCAGGGCGGTACACCTGATGGATGCCACACACTCAGCCCATTGAGTCTGAAGCCGAGTCAAATGCTGCTGTGTGTGAGAAGAGCAATGATTCGTGACAACTGCAAATTCCAGACCTTCCAGGTGCAACGCCCGACACGTAAGGCGTGCACCACAGCCAGCAATCCTGCTCGCCTGTAGTAGAATTTCGCTCGCCAATGATCAGCAAGCGACTCTCAACCGCTTTCGGTGACCCTCTTGCAAGAGCACGGCACCAATGCCGGTCAAGAGGCATCACAGATGAGCTCATATGGCACGTCTTCCCAATAGATGACCAGTACAGGCGGAGATGTCAGAGCCTGTTGTATTCCCTCAAATGCCCTCTGGCATTCGGACGACCGCTCCCAGGGTACGTTTTTACGAGTCAGCTTCGTAAGAGGAAGTGCCAAGTTCCCTTAGCCTTGTTTTCAAAACTTACGGAAGTAATTTGCGAAACCCAAAAGGAGCGCCAGAGGTACATTTCGTGGCACAGGCCAATCCCTTGCGACAATTTTTTGTTAATGTCGACACGATGCCGTCTTTGCCCACGACATGCCCAAAACATATCAGCTCTGGCTGGTTAAAACGGCACGTGGACCTCTTGGCATACAACTGCATCTCACGCAACTGCAGCACTCGGCGCAGGTGCCCCACGTGATCCTCCGGCGGTTTGCTGAACACCAGTATGTCCTCCAAGTAAATCAGCGCATAATCAAAGAGCAGGGGGCGAAAGACCCCCGTCATTACAGAAGGTAGCCGGTCCATTGTCAAACCAAAGCTAAGCACCTTGAAGTGAAAGTGTCTAAGCGGCGTACGGAATGCCGACTTTGGAACATCCGAATCTGGTGATACCCACTTTGCAGGTCCAGGGAGCTAACACCGTAGCCCCTGCGAGCCAATCGAACAGATAGTCGATTCAAGGCAACGGGTTTCGCTTCTCGATAGTGAGCTTGTTCAAAGCCCGATAGTCAATGCACATCCAAAATACTGCCACCCTTCTTCTTGACAAAGAGGATAGGTGCACCGTACAGCAACTGAGGTGCTCAGTATGGCCCTTCAGCAGCAGAGCCTCCACCTGGATTGCCATTTTTCTCGACATTTGAGAGCCGGTACATGGGACGGTACGGCGAATTAGCGCCTGGCGTTATGGAAATGGTATGAGCCACACCTCGATGAGGAGGCAGACCGTCCGGAAGAGAGTCGGAAAATACATCAGCAAACTCCTCCAGCAACTGTCAAAAACACCGCCATAGGGACCCTCAGCATTTACACACGAGTCAGGCTCAGACTCGTCATTCAACGCCACCATCACAAGCGATGCCGTCTGCACAGTGTTCTCATAAATCAATCGCTTCATCTGCATGGGGGGCAGCAGAATGGAAGCCCCTGCCGCCGGCGGCGGTCCACAGGGAGGCCTATTGCAAAGGAGGAAGCGCCTCGCGCCACGTTGTTAGGTGCAAGTTGGCCGGCTCAGCCTTCTAAATCAACGGCATGCGGATGTGGCACAAAGCCAATCACCCATTATCATCAACCAATATCACATCAAATGCAGCAGCCAGCCAATGCAATGGCGTAACAAGGCACTTCGGTCTTGTATTGCTGAATGCGAATGGGAATGTTGCATGGACCCAGCACATCAGCGGGGTGGCCAACGGCCAATCGGCCTCTGATACCAAATGTAAAGAACTCGCCCTACACAGCGCACTTTGGATGACTCGTCCTTCTTAGGTTCGGCTGTAGGGGTCTGGGAGCGAACTCACTACACAGTGAAGCACTAGCGCATAAATAAATGAACGCGCAGGGGAAGACAGGCCCAGTGGCGGCGCCGTCCTGCGGCGACTCCACCTCATGGGCGCAAGCCAGCAGCTGTTCCCCAAGGTGCGCAGCCACAGACTCCCCGCAGCAAGCTTCGCAGCAGGCTGCGGCGGCGGCTGCGGCGGCAGGCAGCAGCAAAGCTGCCCTTAGACGTTACCGGTCCGAATTTCTGTCTGTCTCGACCCAAGGCTCATAGTGCTTTCCCCGTGCTACCCCCCTCCTGGGGTTTGAGCGGGTCGCCCCGTGGCCTGCCTTGTGGCGGGCATATTGATGTAACTTTAATCACGTGTGGCTTAAGCAAACGGCAGTATTCTTACAGCTGCCCCGTTGCCGGCTCGCTTTGGAGGCCTTGGCGGTGCCCCGGTGGAGGCAAGTCAGCAGCGCGTGCTCGGGAGGTGGAGCTGCTGCCGGTGGAGCTGCTGCGGCAGCGCCATAGGGCAAGTCTTCCGCTGTGTCGGAGTGCTTTCTTGTGGCGGGCGGTTGTCCCAAGCACTCACTCCTACAAAGGACGCATTCGGCTCTACTCTGCCTCTTAGGGACCGAAGCTACAGCAAGCTTAAACCACATCGGATGCAGGCGCTGCCAAAAGATACAGATGCTCGGACTGGGACTTGTCATTGCCGTTGTCGCCGCCCATCAGGAATGCCGGACAAGGCGCGAAGGCGGAAGCACGGCTCGCAATCTCGGATAATATAAGACTTCTCGAGCACCCCGTGGAGCAGAAATTTGGCGGCCCCTCACTGGCCCTGGCTTTTTCCAAACCACCTTCCGACCCAGACTTATCCATGCTTCACTCAGGGAGCGCTTGCCAGATGGTCGTGACTTCTAGCTACTACTAGCTTCTAGCTGTCCTACGCCTCGTGTGCATGAAGCCTAATGGTAAGGGTCTTTGTTGGCTAGGCTGTAGAAGAGAAGACGCTTCCAGGCGAGAACAGTGGCTGTGAGAGGCCCGCCCAGAAAAAGGAATTAACAAAGTTTGAAGGGGCCAGAGAAGACCGTTATAGCACGCAGGGGATTATTAGCAACGAAGCACTCAGTATACCCTGTTGAGCAGCCGCAGGTCGGAGAAACTCGTCTCCGGGTAGCGCACGACTGGCACGTAGATGCAGCGTGCGTGCCATCGGCTGCAGCGAGACAGACAGGCGCATGCGATACACCTGCGCGAGGTGTATAGAATAGAAAGGGCCAATCCCTCCATCATGGTGGAACATTGGAGGGCTTAGGATTTGAGCAGGTTCGGATATGTTATAGCTGTTGGCGTCCACAACAGAGCACGCCTACATGGTCGGGCAGCCCAGCCTTCAGGCGCTGCAGGGCTCGCTGCGCAGCCTTCATCCAGCAGTCAAAATCGCCACATACTTGCTTGAAGGTCGGCTCGCTTAAGCGGGTGGTGTTGAGCCAATGGTGAGGTCTTGGCCTCGCATCTATACTAGCCTTGCTCGTTATATATAGGTCAAATATTGAGGGGAAGTGTGACGTCCCCCCCGTTGTAGAGCCAAACGGTTCCGGTAAGCGGCTTAACGCGCGCTACGCGCGCCACGCGCCAGTCACGCGCGCCACGCGCCAGTCCCCTGGACTTGTATTCCTATCAGTCAGGCTCGCGCCACGCGCAGCCCACAGTACGCGCGGCACGCCACCCTGTATCCTCTTTGTGCGGGTCCGCTCTTCCAGGGTCCGGACCTTGTCGTCGACGCCCAGTCGTCCCCCCATTGTGCGGGTCCGCTCCTCCGGGGGCCGGACCTTGGGGCTACCCTCGTCACACCCTCCGGGGAGGGGTGGCAGGTGAAACGCTATAAGTAATAGGCCGAGGCCAGACTCTTAAGTCGGACCAGTGACGCCCAGAGAGAGGCATAGCCCTGCTTGCCTGCTGCCGCAGCCGCCGCCCCAGCCCTGCTGCTGCTGTCTGCTGCCCGGCCCATCGCCGCAGCTCGTCGCTGTGGACATCGCCGGCTCTCCGTAAGTGCCATGGTTGCGCCCCATCTGGGGACAGCTACTATACCAGACCCTCGGTAGAGTCGCCGCCTTCTGGCGGCGCCTCAGGGTAAGACTTCCGCTGTGTTATTTGATGCACTTGAGTGCACCGTGTGCGCTGGCGTTCCACTACGTAGGGGGAAAGTTCCTAGACCCCCTAGGTCCGAACTCAATAAGGACGTACTAACCCCTAATTGCGTGTATAGGGATCAGGACGTCACAGAAAGACTCCCAATCAGTGCCTCAGGAGTGGACGCTTCTTCGTGATTTCAAAAAGTAGTAACAATTTCAAGTTTTCTACGTTACAGCAAGCTGCACATATGATCGTCGTGGAACATAGCGTGAATCACTCGTGATGCTTTGGAGGACTGGCTGTACCTCAGCTATGTGTGAGGATGACATGCGCTCCCACGTTCTATAAGCAAACAGTGCTGTCGACGCTGACATGTGGTTCACACATTTGTCCCAACTTTTCCCGGACTTACCCTGTAACGTTCCCCTCGTTCAAGTGTACCAACGGTGCCTCTTACCTTACATAATCGTATCGTATGTACCGTTTGGGAGTCCCAAACGGTACGGATAACTTCGCTGCACGACGGGTAGCTAAGAGTGGGCTGAGATCCTGGGCACGTGCGGCCCGCCGCACGCACTGCACGCGCCACGTGCAGCGCGCGCCACGCGCAGCACTCGCTACGCGACTCGTCTTTCCATTCGTCCGGCTCGCGCCACGCGCAGCACGCGCCACGCGACTCGCCTTCCCATTCGTCAGACTCGCGCCACGCGCAGCACGCGCCACGCGACTCGCCTTTCCATTCGTCAAGCTCGTGCCACGAGCAGCACGCGCCACGCGGCACGCGTTGCATGCGCCACGCGCGGCACGCGCCAGTCCCCCAGTGAATTCCTGTATCCCCATTCGTCAGGCCCGCCCCTCCGGGGGAGGGCCTCGGGGGCAACCCTCGTCACACCCTCTGGGGTGGGGCGGCAGGAGAAACGCTACACGTAGTGGGCCGAGGCCAGACTCCTCAGTCCGACCAACGCCGCGAGAGACACAGCTCTGCTGCTGCCTAGCCAGCCCAGCTGCTGCCTGCTGCCGCCACCGCCGCCACAGCTCTGCTGCTGTCGCCTGCTGCCAGCCCGTCGCCGCAGCTCATCTCTGCGGGCCCCGCCGGCTCTCTGTAAGTCTAGTGGTAGAGTCACCGCCCTAGGGCGGTGCCTCGGGGTGAGACTTCCGCTGCGCTCTGTGCGCGTATGTGCGTATATTGGCGTTGTCCTGTATGAGGGTTGTCTCCAAAACACCCTATGCTTGAATCCAAACCAGGACATTCTGACCCTAACTGTGTGAGTAGGGACAGGGATGCTACACTGGTATCAGAGGAGTTCTTGCATCTAGCCAGTCACGATTGCATCCAGCCCGTCACGTGAACAGTTGTGTTTTACTGCTCACAGTGCAAAGATCCCTCTGTATTCTAGACTGGATCTTCTTGTTCGAGTGAACCTTTTTCCAGAGTGGACGTGGAGCTGTCATCGGCGAAGCGGCACGTGTGCCGACCTCTCGCCTCCGACATCCACGTAAGGGGCCTTCAAGATGCCAAGCGGCTCTTCGTCCCAGCGGCAATCTCAATTGCCAGGTCAGTACTTGCCTGCGTAAACCACCTGTGTCCGGCGGATTGCTGGCCAGTATGGCATGGAAGTGAACCTGGTCGCCGGTGGCCGGCAAAATCTGGCCGTACGCCAGGGGCTGCTTGGTGTTCCACTCCTGGTCCCTGCCTCTTGCTGTTCGTACAGCTTTGTGGGTCGAAGGTATGATGCACGCGCTGTCATGAATGCTTGTTGGTCTGGGGCACCAGTCCTTCTGAATATTATCTTGACAGTATGGATCCTCGATATGTCTGCCGCCTCTGACTTGATCCGTCAGTGTGTGGTGCATAAGGCATGGAGTCGCCGAGCTCCAGCCCCTGCCCTAGCCCTCCTCCACTGGCCGTACCAACCCTCGAGGTCGAGGACCTCGCCGACGACCTGGAGGAGCTCGATGAGCCAAGTGCGGATGGCTTGTCCTCCGACGATCCTTTCACAAAACCTGAATAATATGGCCGTTGGCCTCGTGCCATGCAAATACGTGCCAGCCCTGGCTCTAGTGGCCTTGTCGCCTTTTCTCGGTCCAGGCTCGTCTAGGTTGTCTAGGATGATTCTCGCGTTACGCGTGGCCTTCGAAGCTCCCCGCGGCATGGACAGCCTCAGAAGCTCCCGGCAGCATGCACAGCCTCTGACGCTTCCGACGGCATTTCCAGGCTCGGACACCCTTGATGGCGCTAGAAAGAGTTGTATTATCCTCGGCAGGCACGTTTCTCACGAGGCGGTCTTTGGGGTGACCCCCCCCCCATACACTCGGGAGGGAGGGTGGCACATAAAACCACTGGATATATGGAGCGCAGATGTCGAGTTTGCGAAGTTGAAGAAAGGCGCGGCCGTGCTGCTGCTTGTGGTGCCAGCCCGTGGGCACAGCCCTTGTAAGGAATCTCGCCCTGAACATGCAGTTAGAGAGAGAGAGTCCTTATTGCATTCGAGCATAGGGGTTTTAGGGGCCAACCCACTACACAAGGAAGCACTAGAGCATAGCGCAGCGGAAGACAGGCCCTGTGGCGCCGCCTTGCGGCGACTCTACCTCCTGGGCGCAGGCCGGCGCAGCAGGCCCCGCAGCGCAGTGCAGCGGCGGTTGCGGCGGCGAGCAGCGGCAAGGCTGCTCCGAGGCTTCCCGGGCTCGAACTGATTGTGGAGCCTCTGCCTCCAAGGCTCCTTATGCTTCCCAGTGCCACCCCCCCTCCAGGGGTGTGAGCAGGTCGCCCCAAGGCCCACCTCGCGGCGGGCCCAAAGATCCTCCCTTGAAAGGGCGGACCTTGGCGAAGGGTAATTCGGGACGGGCGGGGCCCGCACCCGGGCGGGCCACTTCCCGGCCAGCCAGCTGGCGGGTCACCTGGCCCAAATAGTCGGTCATGTAAGGCCAACAGAGCCATGTGGCTTAACCAGACAGCTGTTTCATTATAGCCCTGCTCCTGCCCGCTGCTGTATCCGTTCCGCCGCCCATTGCTGCGTCTCGTCATTAGCTTTGCTCACATTGTCCGTGGCTGATTCCTGCAAGAAAGTTGCTGGCTGGTGCCTGGGAGGTGGAGTCACTGCCTGATGGCAGCGGCCTAGGGCAAGGTATCCGGCTGCCAATATAGTGGTTCCTAACTATATGAAAGGTTGCTGGCTAACATCTATGACCCAGTCTAATGAGGAGGAGACTCTGACCCCTACCTCGGTATATTGGGGTAGTCCAGCACAATTGAGGTCGGCAAACCCGAGTCCAAACATTGATATTGATCTGATGAAGCTCCTCCATTTGATAATTAAATACATCCGAACTGGTGAACTTGCTAAATTGCTTACATGCTCTGTGTCAGGCTAGTCACTCTGAAAGGCCAAGGGCATCTCTGCGATGTTTGGCAAGACCACTAGCCAAGCCTACGATGCGTAACCACCCCGCCAAGAGGAGCTTCCGTGAGGGCCGCTGCCATTAGCTTTCCTCGTGGCAGCTATATACTGTAGCTCGCAGTGCTTGTTTGCGAACTTATAAGCAAGCGGACCATTCATCTTCCAGTTGCCAGCCTGATAAGATGCAAGCATCTGTCGAGGCTACCTTCCCACGGCCTCGACGGTCCAACCATGGACATAATTAGACATCAATGTGGCTCTGCCTGCCACGTTACTTCCAACATTTCAGTCACTTGTCTGCTATTCGTCCTATCGGTGTCGCATGGCACTCATCGCCCTGTTGCATGACATGATCATCAGATCCTTGATATCCTCTCCGATGAATGAGCAAGTTCCACTTGTTTGACCTATGCAACTCACATATAAATGCCTAAGCCTCGATGTAAGCAACCCTTATAGAATGCAAAAGCGCCTATCTTACATAGTGCATGCCTTCGGAATATACCAAATGTATAAGGGCTCTCACAAGAACTTAGTGAAATAATTCAAGAAGTTGAGTAATCTAAACCCGGAATCTTCTGCAAGCATTCATAGAATCTATCCATATCAATGCGAGCTTGAGTTCCACTACCATGTTGGGCCCTCTCAACAAGTTCCATCAATCGTTTGATGGGCATCTGAGAAATCATAGCATGCATGGCAAACAACGTGGCATTAAAAATATGCAGTAATTGCATTCGACGATCAGATATGATGCAAGTAGTAAAATAGAAGAATGCATGGCAGGATGCCAGAAGCAAATGTAGAGGTTGCTAGTGGCAAAAGAGAGCAATTGTGACCGGCTCCCTGTGGGGCTCCTCGTGAGAGCTCACCTTGGACGGCAAGGCTGCCACAGCCGCGTTGACATCTTCTGTTGAGTTGAATGCACCCAGATCTACAAGAACCTGCGCAGCATTAAACAATGAATCATGCAGATGTTGATAGGGTCAACATTTGCAAGCTCCCAGTCAGAAGTATTTTCTCCTATTCAGAACTATCTTATAAGTGTGACACCGTCTAGTTCGAGCTACAAGCACAATTATTCACCTTTCTACTTTCAGAGGTATGCAGTGCAGGTACGTTGATGGACTCCTGGAAGGCTGTGACGAGCTCCATGTCCTCCATCAAGTCAAGCTTGCTCGTGGTTGCAACCACAAGAAGCTTGCGACCCTACCGAAAATGCAGAAACGTTGAGCCAGAAACACAATTTTCCCCACACAGCAAGCAGTCAGTAACTCAAGTGAGGGCTATTTGCAAAGGCTAGGATACTTCAGCTTCATGCAACTTAAATTGAGACACAGACTTCAGATATTATGAGCCCTTGCTGGTGAACACAATGGTCTGCCAGACACCACGTTTTCTCGTCTCAAAGCACCCCCCATGCTTGTATACCTGTGGTGGAGGGCTTGTAAGCAACTGGAAGAGAGTCTGCAATATCAGGTTTGAGAAGCGTGGTCCAATTCCCACATACTCCAACAACCTGCACAATACTCGGAGGCGCTTTTGAATGGGACCAGGAAGCCTTGCCAAAGACGCAACAGGAGCTGCTCAACAGGAAAAAGGGAATTTCCAGGAGCGCAGTGCAAGGTTGCCATACCTCTCAATGTCATCAAGGATGATGATGCTGAGACTTGACTTGTATGCATCCTCAAAGACCTGTAGCACTTGGCCAAAACCAAAAATGGACTAAGTGAGTCAAGGCACACGCCGGCAGGCTCGACCGACGTTAGTCCTTAAAGGCCCCCAGAGTGGTAGTCATGGCTCGGAGGGGCCTAGTACTATGTTTGCACAGTCACAGCTTTCCCCAGGGCTACATTGCAGTGACCTCATATCAATCATGAACCCCACGATACCATAGAAGATGCGATTGGTTAGGTGTCTTACACACGTTGCTCTTCATCCTGGAGCTAAGTCACCTTCGGACAAATAGACAAAGAGAACGGTTGAGAAGGACACAAATGAGCTACCCTAGTATTGTGTGAAAGTTCAGGAGGTCAGGAGTTCATCATCCAGCTCACCTTTATCATGGCTGCACACTTTGCCGGCTCGGAATATCCTTTCATAATGTTGGAACTTACCTGCCATATGAGATGTCCTCAGTGTCAGGACTGCATATTGCATGAATGCACTTTTATGGATGGCTCTTCGAGCATCACACTACCTCTCAAACACAATATGCACACTTACAATCCGGACGAAAGGGAAGTTGCTATCGATGGCGACTGATGCTGCAAGGGCTGTTTTGCCACTGCATAGCGTAGCAATGCAATGCAGTGCAATCAGGCGAAAATGCTTCAGTTGGTAATGTACGCACAAAGTAGAGTCTAGCATAGCAAGGCACTTGTAAGCAGGTGTACAAAGACAGAGACACTGGCAGTACACCATGACGATCCATCATGCTTGCCTGCCTCCTCGGCCTTCAAGAAGGACAGTGTGCAGTGGTTTTGACTCCTCTCTGCTAACAAGATCAACTCGACTCCTGGCTGCTGCCCTTGCGTCCCGATGACGTGGGCCACAATCAAGCATCCCATACAGTCTGCACATTAGTGGCGCGCTCAATTCATCAACTATCAAGCAGAAGCTAGCAAGATCGGCAACTGGCAACCACCCCTTGCTGCATCGCCACGGGGACAATGAGGGAACAGCGAGTGGTCATACTGCGTCGTGGCATCAACAGAGACAGCTAACAAGTCGCGGTCGGCATTTCTGCACTTCCGCTTAAATATAAGCATGAGTGGCAAATGTTATGATCAGTAAAATGCTAGTTATGTGCTTGCCAAGCCCATCTGCAAAGGGAATGCAGAAGCTCACAATCAATGCATACCTGCACATCTCAAGGACGTCAATTGCTGCTCCAAAAGCCGGCTGCACCTCTTGGAGAGCGTTCTCGAAGTCCCCCATGGTCACCTTGATCGCATCCTCGTCTCCAAGGGGCTGGGTCAGGTCATTGAAGTTTACCTGCCGATTAAGAGCAAACGATGCTGCACTCCGCACCAAGCCCTCAAGCTCAGCTCCACTGAAATTCTTGGTCCTGAATGCTGCAGCAAGCTTTTGTGTGGTTAGAGCCCTGCTGGCTTGTCAACTTCCTCAAGATGAGGCCGCTAGCATCAGTCGCGATCAGACTGTTAGAAGGAGAGATGTTGCATGGTGGACATTAGAAGATGGCATGATGATTGTCCTCACCAAGTACAGCGAGGTCCACATCCTCCGCCAAGGACTCCTTCTCCCGCATCTGTTTTGTATGAATCTGCAGAATCTGCAGGCGGCCACTTTCATCTGGAAGTCCTATCTCCACCTGTACCTCCAACCGCCCAGGTCTGCAGGTGATCACACTTGCTGTTCTATCAGGCAAGCAGTCATTGTAGAGTACAAGACAGGCTCACTCTCCAAACACGGTCCTTGGCAGCGAGGGCTTTGAGGTCCTTGATGACGGGGCACTCCTGAGAACCAGCTTGCCCATCCCGACAACATTCACGTCATGTACCCAACGAGAGAGAATGAAAGCCTCAGCCTAAGAATTGCATACGCTCAATCCAGACGCATGAGGTTCCTTGTTGTCCTGGTCCCAGCTGCCACTGACCTGAGAAGGGCCTCGTCAAGCAGGTCCTTGCGATTCGTCATGCCAATCAGTAGGATGTTGTTCAGCGCATCCACGCCGTCAATTTTGGTGAGGAGCTGATTCACCACGCCATCGTGCACGCCAGTGCTGTCCTGCTTTGACCCGCGTGCCTGCACCACAAGCGGACCCCATGCTCTGCACTCCTCAATCAAAACTCCAGCCATTGACCCAGAAAGACAAGACGTATGCAGTCAAATAGCAGCCAATGTGCACTGGGTATTTTGTCAGATTGGCATCTGCTGCCGCAAGAGCTCATGCGCAAGCAGGGAGGCCTGCACACTTGGGCAAGCGACACACTTTGCAGATGGCATCGATCTCGTCGAAGATGATGATGTGCAGGTCACTGTTGTCGCCTATATTAGCCAAGGACATAATCAGATCATCTTGACGTTGGCTGCTCGCAGGTAGCAGTGCATCTCCACTGGCACCAGAGCAGAGGGGAGCACCGTACGAAGTGCCTCACCTTTCTCCTTCTGGTCCTTCTCTGCATCTGCAAAGAGGTTCCGAATGTTCTCCTCCGAGGCGCCCACGTACTTATTCAACACCTCTGGACCGTTCACGACCTGCCAGCTCCAGGGGCAAGACAAGCACGCAATAAGCCCGTGCAGACTGACAGTGACTATGCCATCACAAGAGGAGGACAGCGGCTGAAGCAGTTGCACTCTTCCAAGCTTGCATCAGAGCCCCTGCCTCCGCAGCATCATGACAGATTGGCGGAGCAGCTCATCAGCTCAAGGGGTCGGATAGTTGCTGCGGGCAGTCCCTTGTGCCAACCTTGGGCTCCAGGCCATTGAGTAGCTTCCCAATCTGACGTGCAATGAGAGTCTTGCCTGTCCCAGGGGGCCCATACAGCAGCATCCCTTTTACGTGATTGATGCCGAGCCTGCAGTGAGGCACGTGGAGCACACGGGGCACGCATGAGAGCCTCACACAGCAGAGTAGTGGTCTACGTTCACACAACGCTTCAGCATGGCCACGCAGCTGAAGATGCACCAACCTGCTGAGGACGTGAGATGGGAAGACGCGGGAGGCGAATGCCCTGCGGAAGATGGTGCCAAACTGGGCATCAAGGCCACCGATGCCAAGCTTCTCAAAGTTGAACTCCTTGTGCTTGAACAGGTTGGTGTTCATCCCCCCTCGCTGGTTCACAATCTGCACAACGCCACACTGCCCTCACGGATGACGCCGCCAAGGCAAGGCAGACGACCGCCCCACAGCGACACGCATGGGGCCATCCAAGCTCTAGTGGGCTGCTCTCTAGATGAGTGCTCCACACCAGCAGGCTCCACCTTGATGCCCGAGCCGTGAGGCGTCTCGAAGATGAATGTCGTCGATGGAACGATCATGCCCCTCCGGGCAGGCTGAGGGTCCGAGGTGCCCAGGACCAGTAGGTCGGTGACGGTCATGGCGTAGTTGCCTCCCTGGACTTCGAACACGATGACCTGCCCGATGCAGAAGACCTGCAGATGGCAAGCACGCCGGCCACCGGCAGAAGGGGCTGCCTGAGCATTACGCAGGGGCCAGGCTGCTGGCAGGCATCCGGCGCGCTCAGGCAGCGTGCGGAGCGAGCACTCGAGCAGCGGTGAGGTGATCAGAGCCGCCTGGTCTGGTCGGGGGGCGACAGGGGCGCACGCCGAGCCGACCTGCGTGGCGAACAGCGTCTGGACCTTGGCGGCCACCACCTGGGCATCGAGCTGCGGGCGCGGAGCAGGGCGGCGGAGTCACGAGCCTGCAGCCGGGCCGCAAGCTGGGCACGGCTGGCCGGAAGCGTGAGCGGCCCAGCGCAGCCTGCCGGGGCCGACGGCGCGCTCACCTCCTCCGTGCCCCTCGCCCGCGCCCGCACGTACTGGATGTCCGCAGTCACGGCCACGAGCTCGAAGTTGGCCTTGGGCCGCACGAACCTGGCCACCGGTGGGCGGCAAGTCAGCACGTCCGCGGGCCGGCGACGGGCTGGCCCGAGCGGCGGCCCGCACACGGCGGACAGCCGGCGCACCGGCTCCCGCGGCAGTCGTGCTGGCGGGCTGAGAGCGGCACCTGGAGACGTAGACGGCGTCGCCGGTGGAGAGCCTGGCGAACTTGCGCTGCGCCGCGTTGAGCGCCAGGCAGCCGGGCGCGACGCTGTCGTCGGGCGTGGCGGGCGGCGGTCAAGGAGGGCCGGCAATTGGATCGAAGGGGCGGCGGCGCGGCGAGAGGCAGGGCGCGGCGCCGCCATGGCAGAGGCGCGGGGAGGGGGATATCGGACGGCGAGGACGAGGCCGCCGAGGCCGAGGTCGGCGAGGAAGTCGCGGGAGCCGGGGTGCGCCTCGTAGAGGTGCAGCTCCGCGGGGTGCACGTACACGCAGTTGCTCAGCGCCAGCGCCGGCGACGGGCAGTTGACGATCACCGTGCGGATGCCCGCCGCCGCCATGCCCGCGCCGCAGCCGGGCCCGCAACGCCTGGCGCGACGAGGCGGGCGGGCCCGGGCCCCACCGGGGTGGAAGAAAGGAAGACCGGAACGGGCGACCGTCCCCCCTTTGGTTGATGTGGTGGTGACTGAGGCATACAAGAGTTCCGCTTCCACACACATTGCTGGCCACGCAGTGGGAGGTGCTGAGCAGAAAAAGCTCCGACACTACTCAGACTACCCCCGCAGTGACCACCTCCTCCCGGCCGCAATCGACACTTTCTTCTTTCGGCTGCTTGGGTCCTCGCTTCCATACCCTACTCGAGAATATAGCGAGTCTGGGATATGCACGACGCGAGGATATGCTCCCAGCCCAGATGGGGCAGCCTATCTGTCATTTCTGCGACGTCGAGTGTCAACCTGTCTGCAACGAGCTCAGGCGTATGCTCTGC
>WELB01000336.1:0-18723 GCA_009602725.1 Spirogloea muscicola | reverse complement strand
GGGGCCGCTGAGCGCTGACTGCGGGGGGCCCGTCGGGCGGCCGTCGGGGCGGTCAAGCCGACGGCTTGGCGCCCGCGTGGCCGCGCCCCGCCCCCCCTCCCACCCCGCCACCTCGCCTCCGCCTCGCCAACCTGGCCTGCCCATCATCTTCCATGCGTTGAAAGGCGCCTTTGGCCCCTTCGCCACCAGTCAATTCGGCCGCGCTTTCGCCCTTCGCCGGCTAGCTACTCAGACCTGCGTCTCCTGACTAGAGGATTCCAAAGTAGACTACATTCAATTTAATAAAAACATCTTAATATTGGTCCTATTCAGAGGGATTACATTAAGTAACTCTTCCTAACAAATGGATTAGCTGCCAGAGACGCTAGGGTGTGGTCCTGCGGTCACGTCATACACACAATGACTACGATACTCAGCAGCCCGTCCTGAAACAGGAGCTCGGCAAAACCCTCTCCTTTGGGTGCCGACTTTGATCTCTGGCCACTTGCAGCGCTGTGTACCGCTTGTGGGGACAGGATCTCGAGCTACTTGCAGAGATACCTGTGATTTGCTACGAGTGGGAAGCTGAACCGCGTAGGCCATGACAACCTCCTTTGGGCGCTGACCTTGACCTCTGGCCACTTGCAGCCAGCTAGAGTGGTCCTGCGGCCACGTCATACAGCATTCGTCAGAGTCAGAAAGCAGCTTGTCTCGGTGGGGAAGCGGAACCGCGTCATCCACGACCACCATGACGAGTATCGCAGCTGGAATATCTGCCCGTACGTTTGACGCTCAAGCTATTTCATGAATGACGCGAAGGCAAGCTACCTGCAGCGATACAGGATGAGATAGTCCCAGAGCTGCTCTTGGCGGTCCGCCTGTTGCCTTCCTCGAGGGTTAGGCATCCCGTCGCACAGAGGAAAGGGGGACAGAGCTTCCAAAGGATGATCGAGCATGCATGGTGCTGAACCGCGTGGGCCACGACAAGTATGTAGGATGCTCGCAGACCCTTAGACGCTCCAAGAAGAGAAGCTCGGCAGACGGGTGTTCAGATAGTCCGGTCTCGTCCGTCCTGGACTTCATCGCCTCACGTATCAGCAGGTCTTGCTGGCATGTTCAGGAGAACATACAGGAAAAGCAATAGAACATATTTTAAGAAGGTCCAAGAAGCCTAGGGGGCACGGAACAGCTCCTATGTCTCTGGACAGCGTGGATGACCAGAGCGAGTACAGCCTAGACTGTATATCCCACAAGTTCTTGGCTCGAGGACATCATAGGATCCCCTATTATCTCTGACTTCATGACACGAGTCTATCAGAGACCTCTTAGATAACTGCACAGACTCGATAGCATGCTGCCTCCCCATGTCGCACTTCCCTGTTATAGGGGATGTGGGCGCCGTGCTGCAATATTCTCTGTTCATTTTATCTATGTGAGAATCAAAAAAGCACTAAGTAACCTGTCAGATTTCCACAGAAAATTCAGGATTATTCCCAGGCCTAAATGGGCATCTTCAACTTTATCGAGTTTGTGCTGAAGACCCTCTACATGCGCTAAATGGGCATCGGCACATTATCTCTGCTCCTAACAGTGTACTGATTGTTAATAACCATTCCCCTCTTCGGTGACAACGCTTATCATCTCTATAGTGTGTCCATGCTTGTGGAGTGCTCTGCAGTATTCTTGGAGGTGCGCTACAACCCCCGCAGCGCTCCGCCTTAATATAGCGGTAGCACTTGTGTGACGAGCTTGCAATTGGTCCTCAGCCCTTCTGGGAGCTAATTAATGCATGTACATAGCAACACTGCGCCAGTGGTATCAATATGTTCAGGTTACTGAGCGTCCCCTGGATGATGTCTTCGTCCTAGTCCTTCGCACTCCGGCCCCTTCAGACCTTGTCCATTCCTTTGGGCTGGACTTTCCCAGCCACCAGTCAATCTGGCCGCGCTTTCTTCTTTTTGGGCTGCTTTTCGCAGCCCTTGCCCCCATTCGAAGTGCCACTTCTTCTTCTTTCTTCGAAGTTTGGCCCCTTCGAACCTTGTCAGCTCCTCTCGGGCTGGCTTCTCACAGCCCTTGCCCCCATCAGGAGAGCCACTTCCTCTCACAGCCCTTGCCCCCGTCGGGAGAGCCATTTCTCACTGTATCTGCTTGAAATCGGACTCCCTCTCATTTTCCGAATGAAACGCGCACTGTGCGCCTTCCATGCATAGGCCCGTCCTGCACAGGTGGCGCCAGTGATGGACGCAGCCTCGAGTTCGTACGAGCTGTCCCGCAGAGAGGGGGCTCGCCCATTGAGGATAGGGGCTGTCCCGCAGAGGCATCTCCTCCTTGGCTCCTCTTGACCTTGTCCATTCCTTTTGGGCTGGCTTCTCCCAGCCACCGGTCAATTCGGCCGCGCTTTTCTCTCTATGGGCGAGCACATTCTTGCCTCTGGCCCCCTTCTCGTACTTTGTTCATTCTTTTTTTTGCTGGCTTTTCCAGCCCCTATCCTCAATGGGCGAGCCCTTCTTCCTTGACGGGTCGACAAGGCCCCACATCTTTAGCACTACTATTTGTCTGAACAATGATCTGGCTTGATGAGGCCTCGCTTCCATTCCATATGCACCGCCGCCGCGCGCCTTCTCTTTTTGAAAAGTGGTCTTCCAGACGAAGATGGCAGAGAGGGCAGGGCCTGGTGCAGAGAGGCGCCTTTCCCAGGAGGGGCGTGGCTGGCCAGCCCATGAAAGAATGGACAAAGTCGCAGGTCCCTGAAGATGAAGGGCACAGGAGGATGCGGTCGACCACAGGAGCGGTGGCTGAGATAGTAAGCTAAGGGAGCCAGGGCTGTGAGAAGCCTGAAAGTATTGGACAAGATCCGAAGAGGCCGGACGGCGCTGAAATACACAAGTAAGCGAGTACCACAAGGATGGTCACTTTGTGTCTTCTAGTAAGCAGCCGCAAGTCAGAAAGAGTAGCGGCCAGAAAGCAGATAGCAGTCCCCTCGACGATGGCCGGAGGCGGCTGAGAGGCCGGCCCAAAGGAGAAATGGGATCGAGTTTGGGAGTCAAACGAGCAAGCTGCCGAGAATGTGCCCGTGTGCCTGAGGCCGGCCGGTTCCTCCACCAGAGAGAGAGAAGGCGCGCGGTGCGCATGAGATGAAAGGGTGGCCAATTCAAGCGAATGCATTGTTCAGGCAAAAGCTAGTGAACAAGTGGGGCTACATGAAACGAAGCCCCATGCTAAGGTGGCTAAGGTAACAGTGTGACGTTGGTAGTATCCACGGGTGAGCCAACACGAAACTAACAGGCGTACTTGGAGAGCCGGAGCGCCGCTACAGAAGTTGGTGGGCTGACTTTGAGCGCGCCCAGCACGCTGATGAACATCCAGAGCTTGCAAGCGCTGAAGAAAGGAAGTGCTCTCTGAGCGGGTCAATCTGCTGTAGGTGATGTACGTCTTCAGATGTGCTTGCCTTTGTACTTGGCCATTTGGCCTTTTTTTGTGTCAAATACACGGAAGTTTTCTCCCAGATCCCACCAAGGGTTTTTGTTCTACTGTGGACACAGCATAGGGGTACAAAGCCACACCTTTTGACGCGCCAAGACCACTTTAATCAAGCGCGGTGCCTTGCTCTCTCAGCTGCTCGTGCTCCTGGTTTGCTACTCTTCCACTTGCTTTGCTCGTGCTTGTTGCTTTGATTCTGGTCTGTCCTGGTCTGGCTACTGAACCTTTTTTGTTCATTTTTTGTTCAATAGCTTCTGGCAGAGCTATTGATCGTCAATTGAGGGTACCGAAACCAAAGTGTACATCTGAGGGCTTGGGAAGTAAGTAGTCAACACTGATGGTTCAGCTGACAACTTTAAAGCAAGGTTTTTCCAAAAAGATTGAGCACAAGGCAAGGACTTGTCTTCGATGAGACTTGTGCTCCTACTCTTAAGCTGGACTTTATGAGATCGCTACTTTCACTTGGAACTTCTTATTACCTTGTAATGCATCAAATGAATGTATGTACGGCATTCTTAAATGGAAATGTAGGGGAAGGAATGCATATGCAACAACCTGAAGGGCAAGTTGAGCAGGGACAAGAAGATATGGTGTGCAGGTTGCAGAATTCGTGGACAGTCTGAAGCAAGCGCCGAGGGCATGGTATCATCATATAATCAACATATAAGGCAAGAATTAGTCGCTCCATACCTGACCCACTTACGTAGATCATATGCTCAGAATGACATCCAAAATCCGTTCTGCAGTAAAAATTGCTCAATACGTTGATACCATGCCCTGGGCGCTTGCTTCATACCGTACAACGATTTTTGCACCCTGCAAAAGACATCACTTGTCCCTGCACAACTTGCCCTTCAGGTTTTTGCACATGTTTCTTCCTTTACATCTCCATTTTAGAATGCCGAATGTACATCCATTTGATGCATTTCAACGTTATAAGAAATCCCACGTGAAAGTAGCAATCTCATGAAGGTCAGCTTAAGGTGACCTTCATGAGAAGTCCTTCCTTTTGTGCATGACCTTTTCCGACTGACCTTGCTTTGAACTTGTCAACTGTACCATCAGTGTGTTTCTCTTCGAACCAAATATCCACTTGCAAGTTGTTGCCTTCGGTTTCAGGTGACGTGACAAGATTCCACGTCTAGTTCTTAGAAAGCGAGTTTGTAAAGTACAAAACATGGAAGCTCATAAGTAGTAGCCTGTTTCCAATGCATTGCATATGAAGAACATGAAGCATCATGCAATGAAGGGTGCTAGATTCACACTGTTACCTTAGCCACCTTAGCATAGAGCTTCGTTTAATGTACCCCCAGTTTTTTCACTAGTTTTGCCTGAACATTCTAGTGGCTTGAATCGGCCGTCCTTTCATTCCATGCGCACCACGCTCCTCTCTTAATGAAGCTGGGGTATTTCAATGTCACTGTTCGATGCGAGTACCTTTGCCAGTTGTTTAAAGTGTACCACAAGTTCCCTTGTTCTTTGTGGTCTTCTTACTGACAGTGCTGTAGAAGTTACATCAATTTATTTGTTGCAGTACTACGTCTTGCTCTCCCTGCTCCTCTTTTTGTTCACCCGTAATCTCAATGCTCTCTTAAGAACAGCGTTCTGTATGTCAGGAGGGTAAGAAGACCTGTTTGCAGTCCTGACCCATTGCAGTCTGTGAGGTAGGCGACAGTCCACTTAAATGGTCATGTTCATCGGTATCCACAACAAAATCAGATGTAGCTGGAGCAAAGTTAAAGTCTTTAAACTCATTCTCATAGACTGCTTCAATGTTCTCAATGAATAATGCACAGCTGAGAGAACAGTAACTTTTGCCCTCGCGGGCTTGATGCGCGACGCCGGCTACCGTGCGGTCGTGGAAGTCAACAACATCATGCCCATCACCACGGACGCACAGGGACGTCATCATCGCCGCACACTTGACATTGTGGGCGTACAACCTGGTGGAGGACCACGGGCCCTGGTCGACGTGGTTGTCACTGAGGCGTATAAAGGTCCAGCGTCAACACACATCGCTGGTCACGCAGTGGGCAGTGCAGAACAAAGGAAGATGCAGCACTACTCCGACTACCCTCGATGCGACCAGCTCCTGCCAGCGGCAATCGACATCTATGGCTGTCTGGGTCCTCGATTTCACACCCTCCTCCAAAACATTGCCAATCTAGGCTACACACGACGTGCAGATGTGTTTCCGGCTGAAATGGGCTTGCCAGCTGCATATTTGTCGTTCTTGCGACGTCGAGTTTCGGCCTGTTTGCAGCGAGCTCAGGCTAATGCCTTGCATCAGAAAGCTGGGCGAGCTCTAGTTGGTGACAGAAGGGCTTCGTACCTGACATCTTGTATTCATGCATCGGTTAGCGACCTTTATGTTTTGACCCGTGGATTTTGAGCGGGTCAACCTGCTGTAGGTTATGTAGATATTTAGATGTGCTTGCTTGCCTTCGTACTTGGCCATTGGCCTATGTTTGTTTCAAATACACGAAATTTTCTTCGAGAACAGTACCTTCTGTTTGCAGATCAAAGGTGCGGTAAGCTTTTGTGTAAGGATCATATCCAACAAATATATGTATAACACCTTTGTAGCGAATTCACTTCTTAAGAAGCCTGCACAAAAGCATCACATCCAATATTTCTAAGGTGTGATGCAACTTACTTTAGCTTTTCCCACGCTTCCGCTGGTTTTGTGCAGTGTCTTTGTCAAGGATATCACTTCCAGATGCACTGCTGTGGAAACGGCTTCAGCCCAAAACTCTTTGGTGAGACTTGCCGCATATATCATGCATCGTGCACTTTTTAAGAATGGTTCGAATCCACCTTTCAGCAGCTCCATTCAGTTGAGGGGTGTATGGGAGACTTGTTTCATGCCTATACCACTTTCTTCAAGGAATAATTTAGAACCAAGGAATATGTACTCACCTCCATCGGCAGTGCATGTTGTTCTGATCTTCTTCCCAGTATATTTTGCATCTGCTTTGTGTACCCTTTGAATAAGACACTCATCTATAGTCTTTAAAATACATAACAAGTCACATAGCGTGAAATGTCATCAATGAAGCTTAGAAAGTATCTATACACGAAATAATCTTACTTGCATTGGACCCAAATACCACTATGACCCAGTTCAAGAAGATCAGCGGCACAAGACAATGATGGTAAGATGCCTATGACCCAGTTCAAGAAGATCAGCGGCACAAGACAGTGATGGTAAGAACGCATCTTACCTAGACCACAATCTCCACAGACGTGGTCAGGTTTATCAGAAGTCAATATACAGACCATTTACTTTATTGATTATTACGCTTTATTACTTTGCATGCTCTTCATGTATTTTTTATTCATATGACCTAATCGATGATGCCACATAAGACCGGATTAACAACTATATTAGAATGGATGTTATGATTTTGTCAAACTGACTTAACAAGTCGGAACGAATCTCCACTAGATATGGACCTCGCCATTAATAAGTGTCTGTATCACATGACTTTACTCCAGAATCATCAGATTTACCATTATACTATTGTTGAAATCTGGCAAGGCTTTCAAATGTCGTGCAATGAAAAGAGGTCAGCCATCGAATCAGGTACACATAGAACATCGTGAAGAATGAACTCGACCGGTCCTTCCCCCACATCCATCAACACTGTATTGCTGTCGTGCCTGCCCGTATAGCGCCCACTATGCGTCGTCCACACCTGGAACTCCTCCTGCAAACCAGGGCTCTGCCTGACTAGCAGCAGCCTGCGCTGCATGGCCTCACTACCAGGTCAGCAGGCATGCAAAGAATGTGGCAAGAGGCATCACTACACCAAGGAGAGTCTCCTCGCCTCAAACTCTGCGTGCGCCTCCTGCGCCGAGGGGTCTCTCACCGCTCCGGCTCCCTGGCCACCCTGGCCTGGAGCGCGACGCGCGCCGAGCCCTCCAAACCCTCGCCGGCGGTTACGACAGCGGCGGCAGCTAGGTCGCTCTCCCACGGGCGGCTTGCGGAAGAATATTTTCGTGTATTTGGAAACAAACAAAGGCGAAATGGCCAAGTACGAAGGCAAGCACATCTAGAGACGCACATCACCTACAGCCATTTGACCCGCTCAGTAACCACGACGGGTCATCTCTCTTGCGGAGAGATGGCCTCTCCCCGCCGTCCGTCTCATCAAGGCCCAACCCCGCAAAGGGGGTTCAAGCCAGTAGGTACAGACACTTCGCGTCCGGCGCCTCAAGGCCCGCCCGACTGCCCTCTAGCCGATGCTACAACGACGCTATGCGCCCGGGCATGTACAATGGTTCCTCTGCTGAGTACTTCGTAAGAACTGCCATTCCCAAACAATACATCGTCTCAAATGTCAAGGTAAGAAAGCGTCTATTGTTGCGCATATGTTGGGTAGCTCATGTATCCACTACCAAACCATTCGTTATTGATGTTTGTTCAACAGTTATCAAGGCATGAGGAGAAGAAGAAGATCAAGTACCTTCGAACTCTTGTTGTTGACAAATGGCCTTTCTCCACTGAGCACTCTTTCGTGTGACAAAGTCAATGATGTATGACCTTTCTCTTTGCCGTAAAAGCGAATCAGAACTCTGCTCACATCACTGGCCATAAGCGCAGGTTGAACCAACCTGTTGTGATTGCTTGAATATCTGCGACTCTGTACTCGCAGTGCTCTTTAAACTAGGTTTTGAATGTAAAGTGCTTTTCACCTTTGTTTTACATACATTAGCACAAGATCCGTATCGAGGTGGTATACCTGTCAAAGAAAAGGGCATATAGTTTCAGGACTACCAATCTTCGCGTCCTAACTTTTTACAACTCAAGCATTGAAGTTTAGAGGTTTTTGACATATTTATGCAGATTTTATTAGTCTCCAACACTTTTAGATCGTATGAGCGCTTTAGGTTTAGAAGCTAAACCTAAAGCGCTAGGTGCCTACCTGATCAGCACTGCAAAGGTTTAATGCTTGAGTTGGGCAATCGGACGCGAAGGTTGGTAACCCACTGATCTCTTAGGATGGGGTTATACGATCCTGAAGTGTTGGATACTGAAAAGGGTGCAGAATCACGTCAATAGATTCAAGACTTTAATGCTCGCGTTGGAAAATGAGGACGGGAAGGTTGGCATTTCTGAAGCTATATGTACGTTATTAGAAGTGTACTACCTTTTTGCGAATCTTTTGCTAGTGCTCTCTCTCTCTCTCTCTCTCTCTCTCTCTCTCTCTCTCTCTCTCTCTCTCTCTCTCTCTCTCTCTCTCTCTCTCTCTCTCTCTCTCTCTCTCTCTGTCTCTGTCTCTCTCTCCCTCTCTCTCTATCTCTCTATGTCTCCCTCTCCGACTCTCCCCCCTCTCTCTCTCACTCCCTCCCTTCTTTCCCAAATGTTCTCTGAAAAAGCGTTGCTCAATAATCTATAGTCAACAACAGCAGGCCTCCGTGGACAACGGTGGCCCGAAAGCACTCTGCAAGGAAAGTCACATGGCATGGCTGGAATGTCATAGCCGGGGACGTCGTGAAATCCGACTCTTTTGACTCCACCAACCTCACCAATTGGCAGCGGAGGCAGGGCAAGCATTGGCAAGGCTGCACACGGTGAAGAGCGCAAGTACGCGGACACCCTGCCGGAGATCACTTTGTGGCACAGGCAACGGGCGTGCATGGGCCATTTGGCAGTCGGTGGCTGGACCTCCTCCAGCATCTTGAAGGACGGGTGAACGGCGGGCCATCAATCGTCGTCAGGGACAGCAAGGTGAGCTGCCTGGCTTATAGCCCCCGGGTAGCTTGCCCAGGTGTTCCACTGCGCACCGCGCGCCTTCTCTCCGCTGCGGCTCTCCTCATTCCAGCATTTCCAGGCTCATGAGTGCACTTGCGGCAGGCTGCGCTTTGGCTGCTGCTTCTGAGTTCGTTGGGGTAACTCTTGTTCAGCTGCTACTTACTCCAACTTGCGGCTGCTGACTAGGGCTTTTTGAGCTCCCTAGCTCTGTAGCCACTTGCATACCTGTGCTTTTTGCACCTTCGGTCCTTCGAACCTGGTCCAAGGCTGGCAATTGACAGCCCTCGCCACCATTGAAAGAGGCATGTTCATGGAGAATATAGTCTGAGAGTACTAAGAAAAGTAGCTATCTCACCAATCAGGAATATGAAAGCAAGCACTGAAAGGTATCCTACAAACCTGCTACCAAAAGCTGAAATGATAAGAGGAATTGCCATCACAATAGGAGCATCATGACAAGCAGAAAGTTCTCGTCGAAATGCGTTGCTTTCAAAGGCGCAACCCTGATTACCGGCGCGTGACGGCGATGAAGGCACAACTTGAAATGATGTTCCATTAGTGGTAGACCGTCAGTGGTGGATCACCAGTGGCAGGCAATCAGTGTTGTAAGAACCAGGTCTTGGAGCTTTGGAGATTGTCCAAACAACTTTGCCGGATGGTGCTAATGGTAGCGCCTGTGTCCACCAGGATGTTGATGAGTTTGTGATTGATGGTAACAGGCACTGTGAATGTGCACCCTCTGTGAGGCTTTTTTAAATGCTACAGCGAAGGAGGCCCCCTATGTCGCCTCCCGTAGTCGTTCCCCTGATGCTTAATTAGATGGATTGTCGGTGGAGGGCAGCTGGGTCGTGACCTTTTGCTGGCGAAGTCTGCAATCGCAAAATGTCCGTACCTATTGCACTCAAGAGACTTCGGTCTTCAGTTTTGGGTTGCGGACGCCGTCGGCCTGTAGTACCACTTGTCTGCTGCCGTAGTCAATTTGTCTGTCGCCGCGGAGAAGCGCGGCGTGCTCTTTGTGTAGCATGGTGATGCACGTCCCATTGGTTGTGGTCCACCGACATGTGGTACGATAAAGTCCTTGCCTTATTAATACTCGTTGGGAACCTTTTCTACCTCTGGGCCACTTCCAAGGCCTTCTCCACCGTGGACGGTCCTGCCGCCATGGTCGGAGGAACCAACTGTGGCAGAAGCCTTTGCTAAAGAAAGATAAACCTTTTCACTGGCCGTGAACCCTACGCAAAGTTTTCGACATTCAATGTCGAAGGAGGCCAGAGATTCATCCGGCCCTTGCTTCATGGCTTGTACCTCCTCCAAGGCTGCTCCTTTGCTATCCTGCCATCCAAAGGCCTTCTGCAGCGGGCTTTGAAGGCGGCTCCGATCTTCCTCGATGGTCTCATCCACCTACTTGTACCAGGTAGCCGCAAGTCCTTCTAGGCACGGCATCATTTCCAGTGCTTTGGTGGCATGATCCCACCTCTGGTAACGCGCCACGTTGTCTAAGTGGTCGAGCCATGCATGTACTTCCTCACCAGTGCCTTCGTTTGTCTTGCGCGGTGGTCGGGTCCTACTGTGCTCGCCGACGAGGAGTGGCCTGCTGCAAGGTCGTTGCCAGATATGTGGCAGATTCAGAGTCGCAGCAGCAGAGAAGCTTAGGTCTGTCGTGGTCCTGATCGCCCAGCGGAGGGCCTCGTCACGGAGGAGCCTAGGTCGTTCACTCGTGGGGATGAGTTGTCATGGACACTTCACTTGAAGTCTGGAGGATTCTACTGCCTAATCATATATAGTCGTAGAGACGATGCTTGGGCTTGGACGAAACTCCTGGAAAGGACGTGCACCATCTGGGCAGGTGCTCAGGGTCCTAGACACCTGCCACCGGCATTGCCACCGGCGGGTGTAAATTCAGGGCATCTGGCTCTGGCGGCAGCACTGTGTGGGGAAGCCTCCCCTCAACGACGCCCTCACTTCCCCGGACGAGGTATTTCGCGGTGCCGTCCACCGGCCTCCTGGGCCTGCCGCCGCCATGTCTCCAGGGTGTGCGTCAATGTGAATGTGGCGAGCGAGGGGCCGAGCCTGGGGAGCTCGCCGCTCATGTTCTGCGCTGTTCCCACGGCGGAGAGCGGACAGCGGCCCACGACCGCCTCCGGGATGCGATGCATGGCATCTTGGTGGAGGCTGGCTTCTCGGTGGCAGCGGAGAACTCTGCTGTCATGCCGCTCCAGCAACGGGCCGACGGTCTCCACTTTCGTCGCGTGGACCCTGTGGCCACCCCACAAGCCGGCGGGCCACGTCTTATCCTTGACGTGGTGACCACCGACGCATATGACCGCTCACACCCAGCCCAATGTGCCACCAAGGCCGGGTATGCGTCCGCCTGCGCCGCTCGGGCCAAGGAGCTCAAGTATGCTGATCATCCGCGGGAAGACGAGTTCTTCCCGCTGGCTATCGACACGCATGGGGCGTTGGGCGCTCGGTGGCTCGAGCTGCTCAACCAGCTCGCCCGCCACGCCATCGTCCGCCGCTTCCATGGGGAGGCGGCGGACTTTCCTGCAGCCGAGTCGCTAGCGCAGGTGTTCCGTATGCGCTTGGCCGTCTCGCTGCAGAAAGTTTCGTGTATTTGAAACAAACATAGGCCAATGGCCAAGTACAAAGGCAAGCAAGCACATCTAAATATCTACATAACCTACAGCAGGTTGACCCGCTCAAAATCCACGGGTCAAAACATAAAGGTCGCTAACCGATGCATGAATACTAGATGTCAGGTACGAAGCCCTTCTGTCACCAACTAGAGCTCGCCCAGCTTTCTGATGCAAGGCATTAGCCTGAGCTCGCTGCAAACAGGCCGAAACTCGACGTCGCAAGAACGACAAATATGCAGCTGGCAAGCCCATTTCAGCCGGAAACACATCTGCACGTCGTGTGTAGCCTAGATTGGCAATTCTTTGGAAGAGGGTGTGAAATCGAGGACCCAGACAGCCATAGATGTCGATTGCCGCTGGCAGGAGCTGGTCGCATCGAGGGTAGTCGGAGTAGTGCTGCATCTTCCTTTGTTCTGCACTGCCCACTGCATGACCAGCGATGTGTGTTGACGCTGGACCTTTATACGCCTCAGGCTGCAGAGGTCTATGGCCCGAGCGCTGCACCTGCCTGCCAGCAGAGCCTTCGCTGCTGCCTCTGGCTCTGGCCAGGGGACCCGTTTGCAGGAGCCCAGCTTCTCTGCCATGGGGTTGCTTAGCAGGGGTCACTGAGTGCTTCGTAGCTGCTTTGTTACTTGTTGTGCTTGATTTTCTTAGGGGTTTCCCTGGCCTCCTTCTCATATTTCGTTCATTTTTTTTGGGCTGGCTTTGCAGCCCCTATCCTCAATCGGCAAGCCCTTTCGTCTTCCCATATAGAGAGTTACTTCTCCCTGTATCAGACATTCTGGTAAATAAATGTAGAAACTATTGTCAAATTCATACGCACGCAGCTTGTCAGTGACATTTATTGTCGCCCGGATTTACTTCACCTCACACGCGGAAAGAAGAAATGTTTGACGACGACGACGATGTGTAACAGGCGAAAGTTCAACAGTTTCTCACGACGCTGTTTTCGCAAGATACTATTCATCTTTTTGCTTTAGGAAAGTGTCGTTGATGTGAGTACAAAGGTATTTATATACTACATGAAGATGCTACATTCTGTGCACGTGACACTTTATTTCTTTCTCCCTTCACAGAGACCTATTCCAACAAATCTGCTCAAGTGATATAACTAGTTAATGTCAAGTTCAATGTACAATGTTTAACATTTTCTTGACTATTAAGACTAGATATGATGTGTTTATGGAAAGTAAGTATTTGGACTAGCTTTGACATTGTGATGCGATTGCCCTTTCTTTACGACAAACCATTTGTGATTTTGTCAGAAATATCCATAAAAGAATTCAGTAACATAGAAGATTGTTTTGCTCAATTTTGTTGTGATTTGTGAATTCATGACATTTTTGTGTGAAGAGAAAAGGGAAAGAGGTTCATAATTACTTGAATTAACTGTCTCTTCAAGGCATATCAATGTTTTTAGGATTCTAGGGGTTTTAGGGTAATTATTTCCTTGCATTTTATTGAGATTTTATTATGTTATTTGTCATAATCAGATCATTTTTGTCACACTAGTAACTGACTATTGTCAAAAATTTATAACTCAGATTCTCCACTTAATTCATTGTTTCTCTTCCATGTATTGTTTCACAGAAATGTGTTAAATGTGACTTTCATCCGTTCTAGACAGTTGTCTAGATTGGAGCGCGTATCTGATTTATAAGCAGTATAAAATGCTGAGTCTTCTTTCTTATGCAGTATGTCAACCAAAACTGTCAAGAGCACGCATTTAATGGATGGTAGCAATAGCATTCCTGTTCTGTGTGAGTAGGCTACTGGGGACTGGAACAAAGTTGAGAGGTGGCAGGACATTCTGGCACGACGTGGAGAACACGGAAGTGAGGAAGTTCTTGGTAATAGTGGCGGTCGGGGTTCCACCGGCGGGGTAAGCGGTGCGGGCCCAGAGGTAAACGAAGGTCACTATGGGGCAGACGCCAGAGCCGGCTTGGAAGATGGTGTTGACTCCAGACCAGGTGGCAGTGGCGGCAGGCAAGGACACTGGGATCGCGCCAGTGATGGAGCAGGAGTCGCCCTTGTAGTTCTGGCCAGCCTTGTTGTTGGTGGCAGCGATGCGGATGTTGCCGGTCACAAAGGTGACCGCGACTGAGGTGCTGAGGTAGGTGACCGAGCCCGGATGAGAGAAGACATATGAGGCCACGCCGTTGGAGCCGCTGGCGGTTACCAGGCGAGGGGAGCCCCAAGCAACAACGTCACCAACCTTGCTCGAGGGCCACGGACGCGGACCAGTGGCAGTGGCCAGGTTCAAGTAGGAGGTGAAGACGTACGTGGCTCCAGCACCAGTGTCGGAGCGGGCGACAGGGACGGTGATGGCACCACCTCCAATCGAGACGGAGAAGCCAGAGTAGAGGTCAGCCAGGCTCTGGGCGGACAGGGTAAGCGCAGTGGCGCCGTTGTAGAGGACGGAGAAGGATTGCAGGCCCTGCGGCACGGTGAGCTTGGTGAAGCCGAGGGCAGACTCCTGGGCGGTGGTCATCGAAGTGGTGGATGCGGCGACCTTGTACGTGTTGTTCTTGAAGCCGCTGTAGCCCGTGCCAGAGCTGCCAGGAGACGAAGCAGACAGGAAGAAGGGTGTCAGTCACGGGCAAGACCTGGTCCGAGTGAGTCGATGGCGACAAGCTCCGAGCTGCAAGCCTGGAGTGAGGTGTCACGATACTGACAGGCAGCTCCGCTGACTCTGCCAGCGTCATTCACAGCAGAGCGGCGGCACGGCAGGAGAGGCGGGTGTAGGGAGGGGCGGGAGGCTCACTTGACGGCATCGTAGCAGCCGTAGGTGGTGTAGCACGTGGACAGCACCTGGTTCTCGAGCGCCGTGACGGAGGTGGCCCCGCCGAAGTAGCGGGCGGTGGCGGGGGAGCAGGCGGCGAGGGCGGAGGCGGCGAGCGAGAGGAGGGCGGCGGCGGCGAGGGCGAGGCGCGCCATGGCGGGGGCGAAGGGAGGGCGTGGGGGGGGAGGGGTGAGGAGGGGGGCTTAAGAAGGGGCCGGAGGCCGCGGGCGCCGCAGCGCGTGCATGCACTTGCGCCTGCACCTGGCGCGCCACCCCCGCCCCGGAATCTTTCCCCTCCCGCCCCCCCGGCAGCAGCCGCCCGGAGATCCGCCGTGCCGCCGCGTGTGGGGCCCGGGGGGGGGGTGCGGAGTGGAGGGAGGGCGGGCAGCGGAATGCGGCTGCTGATACTCTGCTACTCAAAGGCCAGCCAGATGCATTCAGGTGCTCACGACGGAGCCACAGGCTTGGCAGACAGGGGCCTCTGATCTGTACCCCCGTGTCAGCAGTAGGAAGTCAGATGCGCGGAGGGGTGGCAGAGCAAACCGGCTGCGCAAGCCAGAGAGCAAGCGCGGCCAGATTGACTGGTGGCTGGGAAAGGCCAGCCCGAAAGGAAAGGCCAGAGGCTGCTGCAAGGGCGCGACTGGCGCGGCGGTGCAAAGCAAGCGCTTGGGACCGCTGGGAGGGCTACAGATAAACTCATGCGGTAGCAGGACACAAGACCCAAGGGGGGGGGAGGGCGGGGGGGAGGGTCGGCGTGGGCGAACGGCAGGCGGGCAGGGTGAGCCGACGACCGGCGGGGAGCAGGGGGCGGGTGGCCAGGCGGGGTGGCGGAAGTGCGAGCGAGGAGGCGCGCACGGTGCGCCTGACAAGCGAGGGGGCCCAAAGCACGCCCGTGCGCTCTGCTATTCCGACTTGGGCCGCTGGCTGTGCCGGACAAAGACGGAGCAGCTCTTTCAACAGAAGAAGCAAACTCTTCCGAGGGGGTGTCGTGCCGTATCCTGTCGACTGCCTATTTGTGTCGATCTGACTAGGACAGCTGACTGGGCTTCGCACGTGGCCTCACTAGGCTGGCTCACCCACTTCGGTGTGTGATTCACGCTGAGGATGGAGGACCACTTTTTCTCCCTATGTGGCTCCTAGGCTGGGTCATACACTTGTGTGTGATTCACGCTGACAATGGAGGTCCACCCATCTCTTAATACAAACGTCTACTTTATCTGGGCTGGAAGCGCTTGCTTTGCACCGCCGCGCTGGTCGCGCCCATGCAGCAGCCTCTGGCTTGCGCAGCGGGGTTGCTCTTCCTCCCCTCAGCTCATCTGACTTCCTACTGCTGACACGAGGGTACTAAGGGCGCCCCGTCTGCCTAGCCTGTGGCTCCGTCATGAATACCTGTATGCATCTGGCTGGCTTTTAACAGCCGATTTTTAAATATCAGCAGCCGCATTCTCTTTTCTTAATCTGGGCTGGAATCTTACTCGTATCCCTTCTTGCCCGGCACCTTTGTACCTTGTCATCATCTTGTGGGCTGGCTTTTGCCAATCTGCCAATCCGGGGCTTTCTGCCTCGAGGGTTGGCCATGCAGCGGTGAACGCCGCTCACTGCAAGGCGGCCAAATACGCAGACCACCCGGCTGGGGACGAGTTCGTACCCCTGGCCGTGGATATGCACGGGGCTCTCGGGTCCCAGTGGCTCGACCTGCTGGCCAGGCTTGCGCGGCGCGCTGTGTCCCGCAGGCGAGGTGAGCCGGCTGACTTCAACGCCGCTGGCTCGTGGGCCCAGGTATATCGCATGCGTTTGTCAGTCTCCCTCCAACGGTCCATGGCCCACGCCTTGCATCTGCGTGCTGGCCGTGCTCTCGCTGCAGCCTCTAGCTTTCGTCAGGGAGATAGTTTCCGGCAGCTAGTCTGTCGGATTTGAGGCTCCTCACTCGTAGCTACTGAGTGGTCCATCCACCACCCGTTCTGACATAAGCATTTCAGGCCCCTCCGACATTGTGGCCCTTCGACCCTTTGTCACTTCTTTTCGGGCTGGCTTCTCACAGCCCTTGCCCCCATTGGGAGAGCCACTTCTTTGCCAGCCCTTGCCCCCTTGGGACGCGCGCTTCTTCTTTCGCTGTCAACAGCCATCGCCCCCCTCCTTTCTTAAAGGCTTTCTTCAACTTTCATTCTTTCATGGGCTCGCTTGTCTGTAACAACCATGGCCCCCTTTTGGAAAGCTGCTTCTTTAGGAGAAGAAGCAGCGACTCCAGAATAACAAGGAGCTCTTTCAAAGGGGGCAAGTGCTGCAAAGGAAGACCATCCAGACGATATACAAAGGGCCGATAGCTGTGAAGTGTCAGCCCACAAGATTATGTATAAGGTGAACACCAAGGCTAGCCTATCAGCAATCGCCTATTTTGATAAGATCTTCTTCAGAGGGAGTGTTGCGCAGGGTGGAAAGAAGCTCTGCCAAAGTGGCGATGGCTGTGAAAGAAGAAGAAGCAGCTCCTTCAAGGGTGCGCGGGCTGGGAAAGGCAGCCCAGATGTGGGGACTGCTGCTCTCTCTCTCTCTCTATGCGGCTGCCAGTATGTCCAACTTGCGGCTGCTAGTGCGGTTTGAGCGGCCATCCTTAGCAGTCTCTTGCTTTCTTGTTACGAATGGTAGTGAGCTCTTCTCCGGCTTTCGGACCCCTGGACCTTGCCCCTGCAGTATCGGTTGCCAGTTCACCGTTGCTGCCCCAGTTCCCCATCCGAATGCCATCCCGACCTTTCCTTGCTCCACCAGCAGCCCAGGCTTAGCTATCCGCAGCGTTTATTTTTGCAGTAGGAAAGAGAGGAGAGAGGAATGAGCTCTTCCAAAGGGGCGGGGGGCTGTGATGGCCAGCCCAAAAAGTATGTACAAGGTCCAAAAGAGAAAGTGCTCGCCCATGGAAGGTAGGGCTTCGAAAGGCCAGCCCAAAAAGAATAGACAATGTCCAAAGAGCCGGAAGGCGCCTAAAACCACACAGCCAGACACGAGACAACAAACGGACCGAGAGGCGCCAAAAGGAGGACTCTTCCAGTAGAGGGCGATGGCTGTGATTGGTCAGCCCAGAAATAGAGTGAGAGTCCGATGTCCAGAGGGCCAGGAAGTCGCTAAAGGACACAGCGACTCATTCGGCTACCGGGTTGCTCAACGTTCGTGCTGAGCAGCCGCAGCAACGAGAACTAGTCTCCGGGTAGCGGGTCCCCTGAGATAGAACGAAGACTCTTCCAGAGGAGTCTTGGAGACCACTTTCTCCTCGTCCTAGTCCAAAGAAGTGCTCGCCCACAGAGAAGAGTGGCTGGCAAAGCCAGCCCAAGAAGAATGGACAACATCCCAAGCCAAAGAAAGAGGTGCCGAAAAAGCCCTACACTACAGTCCATGCCTTTGGACTAGGACGAAGACATCAGACACAGTCCAAAGGCATGGACTGTAGTGTAGTTCTTTTTCGGCACCTCTTTCTTTGGCTTGGGATGTTGTCCATTCTTGTTGGGCTGGCTTTGCCAGCCACTCTTCTGTGTGGGCGAGCACTTTGTTTCTCCGACCTGCGGCTGCTTAGCAGGGGTTACTGAGTGTTTCGTAGTTGCTTGAGCCCACAAGAGGGCGATGGCAGTTTTTGGGCAGCCCAGAGGAAAGAATGAACAATGTTCTAAGGGGGCCAGAAAAAAAGAGAGGTGTCCTGGGAGAGAGGTAATCCATCCTTCAAGAAAACAGCTCCTTCGGGGGGTTGGGGAGAGGAAGATTTCGAAAGCCGGGGGCCCCGCTTGTCCACCCTCTAGCTATTCTGACCTGCACTTGCTGACTAGAGGTTACTGAGAGCCTCCTTGTCGTCTTAGCACTTCGTCCCCTGCTTTCTGCGCCATTCGGCTCCTCTTGACCTTGTCCATTCCTTTTTGAGAAAAGCGCGGCCGAATTGACTGGTGGCTGGATTCGTGTATTTGAAACAAAAGGAATTGGGCTGGCTTCTCCCAGCCACCAGTCAATGCGGCCGCGCTTTTCTCTTTGTCCACCCGGCCAGCGAAGGACGAGGCGCCGTGGGGCAGGTACGATGCCACATGGGAGCGGATCGCCGGGCGGCGGGGGGTTGG